>RJWM01004677.1:0-99200 GCA_004363535.1 Dasyprocta punctata | reverse complement strand
TTTTTTTGAGACAGGGTCTCACTATGGAGTTCAGGTTGTCCTTGGGCTCACCCAACTTGCAACAGTCCTCCTGCCTCCGTCTCCTGAGTGCTGGGATGACTTTTTGTTGTTGTTGTTGTTGAGGTAGGGTTTGACTATACAATTCAGGATGGCCTTGAATTCACTTTGCAGCCCAGGCTGGCCTTGAACTCACAGCAATCCTCCTCCCTCACCTACCTGAGTGCTGGGATTACAGGTATACACCACCACGCCTGACTCCACTTCCAACTCTTGAAGGACTATGGCTCTACTGAGATTCAGCCTTATTCTCCATCCTTTTGTCTTTCTCCTTTCTAACCTTCTATGTCTCCCCCACTCTGTGATTTCTGCTTTACCACTTGTGCTGACCTAGACTTAACCCAGGTGCTGGGAAGCCTGGCACTCACCCCACAGTCAGTGGCCACCGTGTACTCAAAGTGGAACACCAGGGACCAGATGATGCAGTAGAAGAAGCCGAACACAGGGAAAGTGATGACCCAACAGACCATGGTTGTAAATCGCAGCCGGAACACGGTCCCATCGGGGTCCAAGGGCTGGGAGGCCGCAGAGAATATCCTGTAGGGAGTGGCCCAACCAGGGCGAGGGACATGACTTGGGGCCTGGTGGGTTACCTGAGTCTGGGGAAGGGAAGCCCTTACCACAGCTGGCTCCTTAGAGTATGAAGAAGACTAGAAGTGGTAGAAAGGGCATACAGAGAGGAAGACTGCAGAAGAGGAGCAGAAGGAGATGGAAGTGGAGTGGCAGGGACAGCTCTTAGGAACCCATTGGCACACTGATACTCTAGGTCTACCTCTTGAAGAACCTGGACAGTAGAAGCTCCCAGTGGCCTAGATACAGGAACTCTGACAGCTCACCTCAGTCTTACAACCCTGACAGGAACTGAGGAGAAGGATCAGAAGTGCAATGGTTATTATTCCCGTCTCACAGAGAGGGAGACTGAGGCCCAGAACGATGTCAGGATCAAATACGGGCCTCTTGCCACTTAATAGCTTAAGACTCAAAAAAAAAAAAAAAAAAAAAAAAAAAAAAAAAAAAAAAAAAAAAAAAAAAAAAAAAAAAAAAAAAAAGAAAAAAAAATTACAACGTGTTATGTACATGAACCAACTCCCCACAAGGAATGTAATCATTATTTTCTGCAAACATGTATCAATAGGGCTGGGGATGTAGCTCAGTGGTAGAGTGCTTGCCTAGCATGCACAGGTCCTGAGCTCAATCCCTGGTACCACATACATACACACACAACAGTATCAATAAAAATAAAAATGTAAAAAAAAAAGACTAAAGCAAGCCAACTATCTTGCACAAAGGACCCTTGGCTAAAAATGGCTACAGCCCTCCCACTGACCCTGACCTACCACATTCCTCTTCCTCACCCAAATTCAACTAGGAATGGTGGGAATGTCCTAGAACCCATTTCAGTGGGGCCACAATCTGCCAGCCATCTCACCCTCTGGGTCTGAATAAGCCAAGTCCCAGGTCAGCAGGACCCTGACCCCAAAATATCAAGGACCCTGCGGAGGCCCACATTCCCATCTCCTTCCTCTCTGAAAAGACCATATCACCCAAAGAAAAGTTTCGGGGAGCTGAGGGTCATGGGGACTTTCTCCACTCAGATGGCGGGGCCAACTCAGGAAGCCTCTGTCCAGGTCAGATGCAGACCCAGGGACCTGGGTTTTATCACTTTCTCCTCCCTCCTGGCAAAGGACTTCCTCCCCACAACTCCTACTCTCCAGACCACCGCAACCGATTGAGCTGGGCTCCCTGCTGGGAAAAGTTGAGAGAGATGGATAAGGCTTTCTATTAAAAGGCCCAGAACCAGATCTCCCCTTAGGACTCACATTTCCCTCTGTTATGAAGACCCCAGTCCACTGGTCCAGCTCCTTGTCAGGGGTGGGGTCTCACTAAGTAACACTCACACTGGATGCTGAAGAATCTGGAGCTTGGGTTGAAGGCTCTAGCCAGACTGAAAGTGCTCCAAACCTGCAGGTCCCACCCTCAACTGCTGCCCTCCCGCCCACAGAGCCCAGTTCTCCATGCCTGCCCAGCACACAGCCTTCTCAAGATCAACAAACCGTGTCATAAATCCAGGAACACTTTGCAACAGTACGAAAAGATAGTGGCTGAGGTCAGCCCACTGTGGCTTCTTTGCCAGGGGTGGGGGTGGAGATCTTTGTGAGGGTTGTGTTCAGGAATATAAGCAGGTTTCTAGGAAGGAAAAAGGAGAAAGCAGAATGGGATCTGACACTTTCTAACTGGAGCAGGACTCAGTATGTGTATCTTGAAACCAACAAAGAACTGGCTAATTCTGTGATAACAGAATCAAGACCCAATATTGAGTACCAGTGTCCAGCCTGTACCAGTAGCTAAAGGCAATTCAGGTGCATCAACAGAGGTCTAACTGCCAGTAAGAGGAATGAACAGTCCTGCTTTTGACTCTACTGCCCAAGGCACCTGAGGTCCTATGCCCAAATCAAGGTCTGACATAGAGAAAATAATAGTTACCAACCGAGTCGAGGCCAAGGGTACACCCAGAGTGAGGAAGAGGCCATGTCCCGTGAAGGTTGCCTGAAGAGAATAGAGCTGTTGTTCCCTAAGACAGACTCAGGGATCTCCACTACTACCTTCTTGTTGCTGTAGGCCTGACTCTACGGCTATCAAAGCAGAGCCAGAACCACAGTAGAAATCACCAGAAAGAAGCCGGGCGTGGTGGCGCACGCCTTTAATCCCAGCACTCGGGAGGCTGAGGTAGGCGGAGCGTTGTGAGTTCGAGGCCTGCTTGGGCTACAACGCGAGCGCAAGGCTGGCCTGAGCTACATAGTGCGACCCTGCCTCAAAAAAAAAACCAGGGCTGGGAGTTTGGCTCAGTGCCTTAAGCGCCTGCCCTGGTAGGCGCGAGGTTGTGAGTTCAATCCCCGGTGCCGCAAAAAAAAAAAAAAAAAAAAAAAAAAATCACCAGAAAGAAAATCTGTGCTCGCCACAAGAAAGAGCTTGCTAAATATTAGTTATTAAACTGCTTTAGAATAGAGGAAGGAAAGGAAGGAAACTCCCCATCACTAGGGAGATGCAAGCAGACACAAAGTCATCACTTACTGATGTGCTGAACCAAGTTGTTTCTTTCATTCTGAGGACTGGCCATTCCTGACATATTCTAGATGGGAAATCCAAAATATATAAGAAAAACTCGAGTTGGATCCAACAGAGGAGTTCCAGGAGGTAGAAATAAAATACTCCCAAGGCTTAGTACCCCTCGGGCAACTCTCATATCTTTGTTATCTAGTTAGTATACCAAGAGTACGTAATAGGTGCAACGTATGCTGAGGGTATTAATCCCATTAGCCCTCAGGGCTAGGCTTGTGCTATACAAATATTATAATTTATTTGGACTACAATTACCTTATACCATGCCTTACTTTCCTTAGGGCACTGGGCTGGGGGTAGGGTAGGGAGAAGGGGATGAGTTCCTATTTATTCAACAAATACTTTCTGACTCAGACAGAGTGCTACCCTCAAGGAGACCCTGGTCTGATGGACAAGATAGATATACGTACAGGTATGATATGACAGAAATGTATGGGAGATAGATAAATGAGACTCTATCTCAAAAAAAGTATTTTTTTTAAAGGGTGTGGGGATAATAGCTCAGTGTATAGACCCTGGGTTCAAGTCCCAATACCATGAAAGAAAGAAAGAGAGATAACACAAGGAACTGAAAGTACCCAGAGGAGGAAGTGATTAAGTTTGCCCTAAGAAAGCAAGGGTAAGCTTTCTGGGGGAGGAGATAGCTTGAGAAAAATTTTTCAGGATGGGCAGGAGTTATCTAGAGTAATGGGAATATTTGATGCACTATCTAAGATAAGCATTAGATCAGGAAAGGGTGAACCTTCCCTTCAGATCACCTGGTCACTCCTTTTTCTTCCAGTCCTGTTCCTTTTGATAGCTCCCAATCTCAGGTCTCATCAGATGGGTGCCTATAACTCAAGGCTCATATCGACCCATGGACAAATCAGGAGGAGAAACTTTAAGTCACATGAACAAAAGAAGAGGACCTCGCAGCTGGGCATGGTGATGCACGCCTTTATTCCCAGCACTTGGGAGGCTGAGGTAGGAGGAGCGTCGTGAGTTCGAGGCCGGCTTGGGCTACAACGTGAGCACTAGGCAGGCCTGAACTACATAGTGCAACCCTGTCTCAAAAAACGGGCCAGAGCCAGGCGTGGTGGCGCACGCCTTTAATCCCAGCACTTGGGAGGCTGAGGTAGAAGGAGCGTTGTGAGTTCAAGGCCCGCTTGGGCTACAAGGCAAGCACAAGGCTGGCCTGAGCTACACAGTGCGACCCTGCCTCAAAAAACCAGGGCCGGGAGTTTGGCTCAGTGACTTAAGCGCCTGTCTGACAGGCGCAAGGTTGTGAGTTCAATCCCTGGTGCCACAAAAAAAAAAAAAAAAAAGAAATTTTTTTTCTTTGGAAAGAAACTGGGCAGGAATCACCAAACTCACTTTTTTTTCTTTTTGTTAGTGCTAAAGATTGAACCCAAAGTCTTTGCAATGAGCTCTAGTCACACTTTTTTTTGGTGGCACCAGGGATGGAATTCACAAACTCCCGGCCCTAGTTTTTTTTTGTTTTTGTTTTTGTTTTTGCGGCACCAGGGATCGAACTCACAACCCTGTGCCTGCCAGACAGGTACTTAAGCCACTGAGCCAATCTCCCGGCCCTCGTTTTTTGAGGCAGGGTCGCACTATGTAGCTCAGGTCAGCCTTGTGCTCACATTGTAGCCTGAACCGGCCTCGAACTCACAGCGCTCCTCCTACCTCAGCCTCCTGAGTGCTGGGATTAAAGGCGTGCGCCACCACGCCCAGTTTCCACAACACTTTATTTTTCACTTCGTGATAGAATCTGAGTAAGTCACAAAGTTGCCCAGGCTGGGCTCCAACTTGTGATCCTTCTTCCTCAACCTCCTGAGTACTAGGATTATAGGCATGTGCCACTCCACCCAGCTCAAACTCACTTTAGATACGACATGGGCAACTAAAACTCAGCTTTTGGGTCTCAGGTAATTCAGGGTGAGTGAATGAACTAGGAGTATAACAGTAGTCAACACAGGTCTTATCTCATTTACTCCAATACCTTACAGAGAAAGGAGTCTCATCTATTTCTTTATGGCCCCAGTACCCCCACGACCCTCTCCAGAGAATAAATGGCCATCTACAGAATCTCAGATGGCATGGGACCCACTCCAGAATACATACAAATGTACATGATTGGGCCCCCAAGAAAGAAGCAAATAGTTTCTCTCATACACATGCCACACTCAGAGCCATTTTAAACAGTCATGGCCCCCAGAATCAATCTCTTTCCCTCTCTCCCAACACATAGACACACATATACACACACTCCCATAGTGACAGGTACAAGCTCACAGTGCTATAATACAGGGCCCAAAATGCACCCTAGCCCAGTCCTCTTTTCTTCACTTTCCAGAAAACGCTGAATCTGCTCTCTATGAAGTAATGATTGGGGTCTGAATTTGGGGGCTAACCAGTCTCAGTAACCCCAGCCCCTAGAACCTTCATGGAAGGTAGAAAGAGACTGATTCTTAAGACCTCAATTTTCAAGCACACCCCCTCTCCCCGCCAAGTAATCCAATGTGCTTGATGAACCCCATTGGAGAGCTTGCTACTCCTGTTAAAAGTAGAATTAGGATCCAAAACAGACCCAAAAAGGGCCTGAATATGAGTTATCAACGCCCCCAAGTCCCAAACCCTACCCCACAGTGTGTGGCCGTTGTCTCCTTGAAGTGGAAGAGCAGGGACCAGAGGATGCAGAAGAGGAAGGCGACAAGTGGACAGCAGACCGTGACCAGGGCCACCAAGGTGAAGCGGAGCCGGACCAGGGTCCCATCCCGGTCCAGCGGCAGTGGGACCTGGTACATCTTGTCAGACCTGAGGATGGAGTGGCATGCTGTCAGGGCCCCAGGCAGCAGGGCTGGGACTGAGTGCAAAGTCAGTTCAGTCCTAAACTTAGCTGTGCATTAGGAGTCTGAGAAGAAAATCTCCTAAACTTGGATAGTTCCTGCCCTGGATGAGGAAGCCTGATTCAATCCCAAAACAACACTCAACTGCAATTTCAGAGAGAAGACAATGAATCCAATCTGTACTAGGATAAAGCCTGAATACTTATATTGGGAGACCTTCTCCTCAAACTTCTGCCTGGTCTGAAAGGCCGAGGACTACAGGTGCTAGTTTATCTAATCTCTCATTATGTCAACAACAACAACAACAATAAAACCAAAACAAAAAAAGCCAGACATGGTGGCTTACACTTGGGCTCCATAGTGGGTTCAAGGCCAGCCTGAACTGCAGAGCAAGACCCTGTCTCAAAAAACAAAACAAAACAAAACAAAACAAAACAAAAAAACCAACCACTACAACACGAGCACAAGGCCGACCTGAGCTACATAGTTCGACCTTGCCTCAAAAAACTAGGGCCAGGAGTTTGGCTCAGTGGCTTAAGAGCCTGTCTAGCAGGTGTGAGGTTGTGAGTTCCATCCCCGGTGCCGCAAAAAAAAAAAAAAAAAAAAAAAAAAAAAAAAAACCAACCAGAGAGTAGATGGCCTATCACCTCCCCAAAACTTCTGAACCTCAGGCTCAAACCCCAGGCTTAGGACCTCTCGTCAGCTCTCATTGCTTCACCCACCAGCTCAGGGCCCTTCCTGCACCTCTAGTCCCTTTTTGGGCTCTGTGCAGGCCCAGCAGTCCACAGCAGCAGGGACTCCATGGAAGCTGGCAGAACCTCGATCCTCTGCTGCCTCATGTGCTCAGAGGGTGAAAGGCTTTGCAGAATCAGGCCTGGCACTCGCCTAGGCATGCTGTTTGCAGAAGAGAGCCGCTTGGTCAGCTTCTGGAGGCTTCCCTGTACCCAGGGGCCTGTCCACCCCCTCAGGAGATTAGGCAAGAGCTCTTGAGGACAATAATTTCTCCCTCAGACGAGTGGTAGCCTCAGGTCAGGAACTGTACTGATATATACCAAAAATTCTAACTCAGCTCCCTTCAATGTATAGAAAGAGAAGCTGAGGCAGGAACCTACTCAGGGTCATATAGCAAGTCGATGGAAAAGGCAGCAGTAGGGAGATTTGGGGGCTACAAAGAGTTACACACTGTAGCTCTGGCTTTCTTTGAGTCCTTCCCCTCTGGGTTAGAGCTCTGGGCAATATGATCAGATTAGGACTGGGAGAGGGAGGGAGAAGGGGTACCAATACATAAGAGGAAAAAAAAAGGAAAACCAAATCCTACATAAGTGATTCATTAACCCTGTTCCCATTGTAAAGACAGAGAAAACAAAACCCAAAGGGAGAACAACCCTTCCTCAAAGCTGAGCCTAAAAGGAAAGACAAGTACAGAACTTAGGCTTCTTGGTGCCAATATCAAGCTGGCTCCAGATACATAAAGAACCTGCTCTTCTGGTCTCAGCAGCTTTACCAAATCAAGTCTTAACTCTTTCTGGCTCTACCCTCAGAACTCTCCTCTCTAGTTCCTTCCTCAAGAATTCTCAACTCAGTTTGGGTGGTATCCTAGCATTCCAAAAGGAACAGAGTGAATATGCTTGCCATTCTCATCTACCTTCCCCACCAGCCTCTCTGCCAGGGCCAATCAGACAACCTGTGCCAATTTCTCAAGTTCTGTTCTCCTTTATGGGTGTGTGTGTGGGGGGGGTTTTCAGAGATTTCCCCCCCAGAGAATTTCTGGATGCCCAACTCATTCCCCAGATCATCCCTAAATGAATTGTAAGTCCCTTAGAGGACTTACATGGGGAGCACCTTCCCCACCCCGTTCAAACTCAGACTCTACAGTTGGAGTAGATCTAGTCTCTCCCCTCACCACCACCAACTTTTCTCCCAGAAACCAGCTGCTCCATATCCCTCAGGAATCAGCAGGGCTTCGGGGAAGGAAAAGGCCCTATCTCGGGGAGGTAGGTGAGGTGGTAGTCCATGTGACAGTCTCAGAAACAAACAAAAAACAACAGGGACAACCTGTTACACTTCTTAGAGGTATGCCTGGCCTCTCTTTTAGCTATATGACTCTGGACAAGTCAAGTCACATACCCACTCTGGGCCTGCTTCCATAGTTATGCAATGGGAAGCTCACGGGGTTAGGTTACTTCCAAGGCCTCTCCACACCCCAGGACAGGGAGCTCACTACCTGCCTATTTAACCCCAGGCAGCTTTAATTTCCTTTTAGGTACCATTTAGCTGAACATTGCTTTCTTACGAGTGGATGATCCCAACCTCATCTTCAAAGTTCCTAGAGATCTTCTTACCACCGCACCTCATCAGAAACCACATTTGTGGGGTTTCTGCTAGGCAGTAGGCATCCGGCTCAGCACTAGCTATACGTTGTCTCTTAATCCCCGCTATAACCTACTCAGTAGGCCCTGTAGTCTATCTTTCCATTTTACAGCAGAGGAAAGAGGCTTATAACGGTTATATGCACTTACTCAAAAATCACAGCCTTCTAACTGGCAGAGCCGGGATGTGAAACTAGTCTATGAGGTTCCAAGGCTTCCCCAGGCCTTCATCTCCACACCTGGGGTGAATCCTGACTGGGAGGCCCTGCGGAGTAAAGAAAGCAGAGTTTAATCCCGGCACACCTAGTACCCTGCCGGAGGGGAAAGGAGAAAGCCAGCTCAGTGCGTCCGCAAGGAAGCAGCTCCAGGAAACTGAGTGTGTGCAGGAGGGCAGGGACCGAGACCCACAGCCTGGGGCAGGGTCCAGCGGAGGTCGGACCGCGTGGCTGAGCTCCCGCTGTGGGGGTGCCGGGCGCGAGTCCTCGTACTCACCCAAGCGGTGGTGGCAAGGAGGCCGCATCGGAGCCGCGGTACCCCCGGGGTACCCGGCCCGGGAGGGGCGAGCGGCAGGGGGCGGACGGGGGCGGGAGCGGGAGCAGCGCGGGGCGGGGCTGGCGCGCTCGGGGCGGAACTTGAGGAGGAAACTGCGCCCTCGTCCACTGCTGGCTCCTCCCCACTGCCGGGGACCCCGGCCCCGGCGCTCCCCCTAATCTGCCGTCTCCTCAAACCACTTCTCTCCAATCCTGTTCTGCCCCATTCATTCTAGCTGCGTGAGGACAGCCAGAAGAGACCAGGACACCCAGGGTCTGACATGTTGGATAAGCCACCCTGTCACCTTCTCTCTCCACTGCGGTCCATCACCTGTTGAAAGAACACAAAATTGATTCAACAGGACCCCCATGTATCTCATTCCCTAGCACCAGTTTCTCCTATCCTGCACCCTCATTCGCACCGAATTACCTAGCCTCGCCCTCTGAAGTATGAAACCAGTTTTGCCCTAGCCTCGGCTCCCCTCCTCCAAACTTTGCTCCCCGGGGAGGGCTGGGACCTTTCAGCAAAGGGAAGAACACCCTGTCAGTAGTGGGATCCTGTGAGGCCCACTCCACAAACTCCGGGCTATTCCCATCTTTTATCAGGAGAGGGCGCCCCATCCCCTGCAACACAGCACAGAGACTCTCAGGCCCCAGCCTTGAGTTCCCCACAGTGAGAGAGTTGATCCCCAGAAACCAGCTCACAGGGGTTACCCGGTCCCCTGCAACAAAGCACAGAGAGACTCTCAGGCCCCACCCGGTCCCTGACCTAACAAAGCGGGACCCTGGACCACTTTACAAAGACCAACCTACCCCAACAAAGGAGGGTGCGCGGGCCAAAAATCTCTCTTGTTGGCATTTGGGGGAGTTGCAGATCATCTGGAGAGGGTGGAAAACTTCTGAGCTAGTCAGTGTGACCACATCTCTCCCATAAAGACTGACACACGCTGAGCACTCATCGTGTCTCAAGGTTAATGTATCCTGAACAGCCATCACGTCCCAGGCACTTTTCTACTTTTTATGTGTTTTCTCATTTAATCTTCATTTTAAAAATCTTATGAAGTCGATACTATCAACATCCCCACTATACCAATGGAAAATAGAGAAGATTCAAGGATTCAAGGCTGACACCTACAGTCATTCCCTTATTATTAAATACTGTTGACCTCACAAAGTAGCTGTAATTGTTACTTTGCAGAATGGGAAAGAGTTTCAGATTTGTTAGTTTTTTTGTTTTTTGTTTTTTTTGCAGCACCAGGGATTGAACTCACAACCTCATGCCTGTCAGACAGGCACTTAAGTCACTGAGCCAAACTCCCAGCCTTGGTTTTTTTGAGGCAGGGTCGCACTGTGTAGCTCAGGACAGCCTTGTGCTCGCGTTGTAGCCCAAGCGGGCCTTGAACTCACAACGCTCCTCCTACCTCAGCCTCCCAAGTGCTGGGATTAAAGGCATGCGCCACCATGCCCGGCTCAGATTTGTTAATTTGCCAGAATTCTTTTATATGCAGTCTTGTTCACTCAGCTAGGCCAGTGGTGATGAACTTACAGCATGTGTGCCTCAGTGGGCTGTATCACTGAAAGCTCTAAAGGGTTTGCCATCACTAGCCACTGAGCTGAGCAATGGTGGGGGACCCAGAGACATACATCACAGATTCACTCTTTGGGAATCCAAGTTTGGAGGGAAAGTACCTTATTCTAAAAACTACTTTTCATAGCTGGGCATGGTGGCACACTCTGGCAGGCTGAGGTAATGGGATCATAAATTTGAACTCAGCCTGGGCAACTTAGTGATTTAGGGAGACCCTGATGCAAAATTTAAAAAATAAAAGGTTAGCGATGCAGCTCAGTGTGAAGGCCCTGGGTTCGATCTCCAGTATCAAAAATAAAAACAAAAACTTTCCTTGATTTTGAATTCTCTCCCACTCTGTTCTTTAGGGTTAGAGAAAATAGATTCATAAAATCACATGAAGTGCTGGGTGTGGTGGTACACGCCTTTAATCCCAGCACTCAGGAGGCTGAGGCAGGAGGATTGTTGCAAGTTCAAAAAAAGCTAGGGTTACAAAGTGAGTTCAACGGCAGCCTGAACTGTATAGCGAGACCCTGTGTCAAAAAAGACAAACAAAGCGTAGGAACTACTTTTGTCCAGTTTCGACAATTAGATTTGTGTTTCCAGCCTTGGGGCTTCATGGCATCCTTTCTGTCCAGCTCCATTCCAGGGTGCTTCCTTCTGGCTTTATTATCCTCCTTCCCCCATACTGGGGATTAAACTCACAACCTCACACCTGCCAGGCAGGTGCTTAGGCCACTGAGCCAAACTCCCAGCCCTATTTTTTTAGGGGCAGAGTTGCACTATGTAGTTCAGACCCGCCTTGCTCATGTTGTAGCCTAAGTGGGCCTTGAACTCACAACACTCCACCTACCTCAGCCTCTCGAGTGCTGGGATTAAAGGCATGCACCAAGACGCCCGGCTTTTGTTCTCTATCTTGATCCCTTGTCTATTCCCTTCACCCTAAAGTACCACTCCTTGAAGCCAGATCCCTTTTCTCTGCCTCTAGGCCAACATCCATGCCTGAACCTTGAAATGCTCTCATCTCACCTTTAACTTTCTGGTGATTGGGGCCATCTTTTGGCTCTGATTCTGTGTTTCTTCATCTGTAAAAGTGGCTTTAGGAATATCCACAGCAGAGTTGCTGTGACAATTAGAGGTAATACAGCAGTATGCCAGGCATGCAGAAGGTACCTGATGCATGATGGTTATCACAACTACATGTGTGAGCTGTATTTTGAACTCATCCTCACTGAGCCTTCTCTGAACAGTGTGATCTCAGTGGTGCTGATTCTGAATTGTTTCTTCAGTTTAAAAGACTCACCTACTTTACAGCTCAGCAGCACAGTGCAAGCACATGGTCCTGAGTTTGAGTCCCAGTACCAAAAAAAGTAAGAACACTCACCTACTTTGTTTCACGTGAGGAAAAGTAAAACGGATTCTGTGTGACAGAGACTCATACACTTTTTTTTTATTTGATCTTTTAAATAATCTAATGAGATAAATTTGAACTCGCTTTTACAGATAAAGAAGTAGAGCAAGTGTTTAAGCCTCTACTCTCACGCTCATTCAGTAGGCACTCAGTGTTTGTTGAATAGAAATTTTTCCACTGTCCATGTAGCTGGTACTCCTGTCAAGGCCTCCTAGTGTCTCTTGCCCTCCTGGTGGGTTTGCCTGATGCCTGGACATATTCCAGAGAGCCTGTGACTGCAACAGCACCACTGGTGTCCAGCTTCAGTCAGTTACTCTCCAGTCTCTCTGTCCACACATGTATATCACATATCCCCACCTAGCTGAGGGTTTGTTTCTAGGGATGTTCTGTCCCTACAAGGGTGGGGACAGTGTGGATGCGGCAGGGGGTGGGGGAGGATAAAAGGAAGGGAATGTGGGATACAGTTGTCAAGGAAAGCTTCCTACAGGCAGTCTCTTTCACTGGTGTTGTCGGCACCGGGGATTGAACTCACAACCTCGTGCCTGCCAGACAGATGCTTAAGCCACTGAGCCAAACTCCCGACCCTAGTTTTTTGAGGCAGGGTTGCACTATATAGCTCAGGTCGGCCTTGTGCTCATTGTAGCCCAAGTCAGACTTGAACTCACAACGTTCCACCTACCTCAGCCTCCTGAGTGCTGGGATTAAAGGCGTGCACCACCACACCCGGCTTCACTGGTCTTCTTGACCTCCTGACTCTCCATCATTCTTCCTGTTATGGCTACACTGTCTCTCTCTTTTTTTTTTTTTTTTGGCGGCACCAGGGATTGAACTCACAACCTCGCACCTGTCAGACAGGTGCTTAAGCCACTGAGCCAAACTCCAGGCCCTGGTTTTTTGAGGCAGCATCACACTGTGTAGCTCAGGTTGGCCTTGCGCGTGCATTTGTAGCCCAAGCCGGCCTCAAACTCACAACGCTCCTCCTACCTCAGCCTCCTAAGTGCTGGGATTAAAGGTGTGAGCCACCACACCCGGCTGGCTACACTGTCTCTTAAAAAGCAATCTGACCGTGCCCTCCCTTTTTGCAGATTATTAAGCAACTCTCCATAGCCTTTAGGATCAAGAGCAAATTCTTTAGTGTGGTATTCAACATCCTTCATAATGTTGCCATCCTCTACTCCAGCAATCACAAATTTAGCATTCTGTACTACATCCTAGCTATACTCTCCTCCTCTGTGGTTTAACTTTCTCTTCATTTTCCCCCAGGTTGTGTGATCTGTCCACCTCCCCACGCTATAAGCTGCATCTTCTGTCAAATCTTTATTAGTGCTCTGACCACAACAGAGCAAAATTGTTGCCTGCCTGTCTTTTTTGCCTTTCTTTCTCCTCTTTCTCTCCTCTCACTCTCTCTCTCTGTCTCTCTGACTCTCTCTGCAATGGAGCAAAATTATTCCCAGCCTTTCTTTCTTCTCTCTCTGTTCTCTCTCTCTCCCTCCCTCCCTCCTTGCCTCCCTTCCCCCCTCTCTTTTGTTCTTTAAATGGTAGCAAAGTTTTATTACAGGTAAGACAAGAAACAGGCTCTGGAGAGCTAGTTTGGGCCAAGTAAAACAGGAAAAGAAGTACACCCTACAGGGTGAGGGTGGTCACCATGCAAGAGTAAATACAGTGGCCTTTCTCACCTTTCTGGGTTGTTTTGTTCTGTCTTATTTTGTTTTCTTTTGTTTTTTTCTTCTTCTTGGTTTACAGGTGTGCGCCACCACATGTGGCTATGGGAGTTCTTTTAAGGATGAACCCCACCTATTCCATTTCTTTCTTGATCTTTTAGCTTTACACACAGACAGAGATACAGTAGGAGCTCAGAAAATATTTGTTGGATAGATTTAATTGAACAGGATTTTTGAAGGATGGTCAGTATATAGATAAATTGAGCAAAATTTCAAGAACTGAAAGAAAGGCCTTTGGAAACACTCTGAAAGTTCCTGAAAAGTTAAACATAGAGTTACCATATGATGGCAATTCCACGGTAGGTATACACCACAAAGAACTGAAAATAGATACTCAAAAAGACACATGTACACGCATGTTCATAGAAGCCATATTCATAACTCAAAAGAAACATCCCAAAAGTTCATCAACCAATGGATAAACTATAGTATATTCACACAGTAGGATATTATTCATCCATGAAAAGTAATGAAGCACTGGTACATTCTGCAAGCCAGATGAACTTTGAAAACATGCTAAGTGAAAGAAATCAAGCATAAAAGGCCACATACTGTACGATTCCTTTTATATAAAACATTCAGTGTAAATAGTAAATGTGAGTTCGAGACCTGCTTGGGCTACAACGCAAGCACAAGGCCAACCTGAGCTACATAGTGTGACCCTGCCTCAGAAAACTCGGGAGGCTGAGGTAGGTGGAGAGTTGTGAGTTTGAGGCCGGCTTGGGTTACAATGCAAGCACAAGGCTGGCCTGAGCTACATAGTGCGACCCTGCCTCAAAAAACTAGGGCTGGGAATTTGGCTCAGTGGCTTAAGCACCTGTCTGGTAGGCCCGAGGCTTTGAGTTCGATCCCTGGTGCCGCAAAAAAAAAAAAAAAAAAAAAAAAAAAAAAAAAAAAAAAAAAAACTAGGGCTGGGAGTTTGGCTCAGTGTGAGGTTGTTGTGAGTTTGATCCCTGGTTCCAAAAAAAAAAAAAAAAAAAACAAAAAACATTCATTGTAAATAAATCCACTGAGACAGACTACAGACTGGTGGCTATCAGTAGCTGGAGGAAGAGGGGAACAAGGAGATACTGCTTGGTGGATAAGGAGTTTTGCTTAAAGCACTGATGGTGAACCTACAGCATGCGTTCTGCAGCAGGCTGTTTGTATCAATAAAAGCTCACCATCCCTGGCTTGGAGCAATGAGAATGTTTAGAAGTAGAGCTGCAACACTGTGAACATCGTATAGTAAATGCCATTGATGTGTTCACTTTTTTTGTTTCTTGTGGTACTGGGGATCAAATTCAAGGCCTTCTACTAAGCTACCTCCACAGCTCATTTTTTATTTTTTAATTTGAGACGGTCTTGCTAAGTTGCTAAATTGCCAAGACTAGGCTCAAGCTTGCTATCCTCCTGCCTCATCTCAAATTGTTAACTGTAGGCTGGGAATACAGTTCAGTGATAGAGCGTCTGCCTAGTATGCATGAGCCTGGGTTCAATTCCCAGTATTCAAAAAAAAAAAAAAAAAGTCACCGGGCATGCCTCTAATTGCAGCACTCAGGAGGCTGAGATAGGAAGATTGCTGTAAATTTGAGGCCAGCCTAGACTACATAGTGAGGTCCTACCTAACTCCTTGTCATTAGAGTGGAAGAGGAGAGATGATGGTAACCCAAATGGATGTTATGGAAATTAGAGTAGGAATTTGAGGGCCAAGAAGCCCAAAGATGTCCTTGAGAATGATGTGCTGCGGGCCACATCCCCACCAAAATAGTCAACATGAGGTCCTTGGAAATTGCCCTGGCCACAGGATATTCCTCTTTGAGCTATTCATTCCTTATCCAGTGTATCCTCCAGTCTTTCCACAAGTATGCATTGTTTAAGGACCTCATTTTCTGCACACACCCTAGTACTCTAAACTGTATGTACCCACCAGCTTACTCACTCAAGGCATCTTTCTTTCTTTATCCCCCCTTAGTACAGAAGATTGAACTCAAGGCTTTTGCATTGAACTACATCCTGACCATTTTATATTTTATTTTGAGACAGGGTCTCACTATATTGCCCAGAATGGGCTTGAATTTGCCATTCTTCTGCCTCAGCCTCCCAGAGTACAAGAATTACAGGTATGGCCACTATGAAGCATGCCTGGCTTCAACACATGTATCTGAGCCACTTTTCTGGGTCAGAATCCATGTTTTAGAACATTTAGAGAACTTTGTGATACACTGTTTAAATTTTGACTTAAAAAAATTAACTTAAAAAATTAACTTTTTTTTGTACTGGGAATTAAACTCAGGGCTTTACACCTGCCAGGCAGGTGCTGTGCCACTGAGCTATATTCACAGCCCTACTGTTTTTCAAGAGGGTCTTGCTAAGTAGTTCAGGCTTGCCTTGAACTCATGACAGTCCTTCCTGCCTCAGCTGCCCCAGTGCTGGGATGACAGATGTGTATGCCACCACATCTGGCTGGGGCATTTTTTTTTTTCTTTTTGATACGGGGTTTGCTATGACTGGACTCAAACTCTCAGCAATTCTCCTGCCTCAGCCTCCAGAGTGCTGGGATTACAGGCATGCACTACCATGCCAGGCCTGCCTGGGGCATTTTGAAAGAATAAAAATATTATTAACTATTGAGGATTTACTGTGTACCAGGTACCATGAAAAATACTTTACATGGATACGTATTAAGTTCATTTTTTCTCATATTGGAGGGTGAACCTATGCTAGGCAAGTACTCTACCATTAAGCTACATTCCCACTTCTTTTCTTTTGTCTTTTATTTTGAAACAGGGCCTAGAACTTGTGAGTCTCCTACCTCAGCCTCTCAAATTGATGGAATTATGGGCATGAGCCATTATGTATTACTTTGTTTAATTCTCACAACAACCCTGTGAGGCAAGCAAAGTTGTTATTTGTACTTTACTGAGGAGGATATTGACTTTCAGAGAGGTTAGAAAATTTGCCCAAGTTTATATAACTAATGTGTAGTTGAATCCAGGTTTATACCCAGGGCTTCCACACATTTGTAATCCCAGCACTTGGAAGGCTGAGGCAGGTGGATTACCGTGAGTTCAAGTGGGTTCAAGGCCAGCCTGAACTAGTAGCAAAACAACAACAAAAAACAGTCGTCTCAAAAAACAACAACAAAAAACAGTTTAAACCCAGCTAGCGGCAACTCAGTGAGATCATGTCTCAGAATAAAAAGAAAAAAAGGGATGGGTGGGGTCAGGGATTTAGCTTAGCAGCACAAGTGGGACAAGCACCTGCCTGGCATGCAGAGGTCATGAGTTCAATCTCTGGTACCAAAAAAAAAAAAAAAAAAAAAAAAAAAAGGATGGGGACATAGCACAGTGTGAAGACCCTGGTCTCAATCCCCTGCACCAAAGGCAGGGGAAGGTGTGACTCAATGGTAGAGCACTTGTCTAGTATATTCAAAGACCCTGGGCTTGATCCTCAGTACTGCAAAACAAAACAATTCACCTGGAGGCAGAGGTAGAAGGAATGCTGTACATTCGAGGCCACTCTGCGCTATTGAGTTCAAAGCCAACCTGAACTACAGAGTGAGACCCTGCCTCAAAAAACAAACAAAAAAATAAGTAACAATGAAATTCACTCATTTAAGCATCAAACATCTCAAGTCCACCTACTGTGGTGCCTGGTCTTAGCAACACTGAAATAAGTAAGAGGAAAAATTAAACATATTTGAGATTGAAGGTTAAAAAACAAGAAATCACAGTTTGAGAACATTGAGGAATCTACCGTACTTTTCCAGGGAGAACTAATGACTTTGATTTAGAGCAAGAGCAAAGGAGATTGTTGGGAAAGCAGGGGTGTTTGGATAGAAGAGTTTCACTAGCTTTACTATTTGGTCATTCACAGGTTAACATTTTTCTTTCTTCAAGCATCTACTGAACACCTACAACGTATAATTTCCTCCCTCCACTATCTTATTCCATCTTCACAATCACTTTACTTTTTTGTTTTCCTAACACTGAGAATGGAAACCAGGGACCCATGTCTGTGAATCAAAAGTTCTATTGCTGAGCTACATCACTAGTCTTTTTATTTTTATGTTATTTAATTTACTTATTTATTTGCAACACCGAGGATCGAACTCACAAACTCACGCCTGATAGACAGGCGCTTAAGCCACTGAGCCAGACTCCCAGCCCTAGTTTTTTGTGGTAGGGTCGCACTATGTAGCTCAGGCCGATCTTGTGCTAGCATTGTAGCCCAAGCTGGCCTCGAAGTCACAACGCTCCGCCTACCTCAGCCTCCAGAGTGCTGGGATTAAAGGCGTGCGCCACCATGCCCGGCTTTCTTTTTTTATTTTTATTTTATCTTATTTTATTAGTACCGGGGATTGAACTCACGACCTCGTGCTTGCCAGGTAGGCACTTGTGCCACTGAGCTATATCCCCAGCACCCTTTTTTTAAATTTTGAGATAGGGTCTCTTAAATTTTCTAGGCTGGCTTTGACACTTTGATCCATCTGCCTCAGCCTCCCAAACTGCGGTTACAGTGTGCACCATCACACACCTTGCTTCTTTTTTTTTTTTTTTTTTTTAAGTTTTTTGAGACAGGGTCTGGCTGTGTAGTTCTGGCTGGTCTCGAGCTCACTATGTAGTTCAGGATGGCCTGGAAATGGTGGCTATCCTCCTGCCTCAGCGTGGATCACCACATTCGGCATACCTCACTTTTTTTTTTTTAAGTCAATTGTCTTCTAATTTCTTTCTGTCGCTGAAAACTCCAAGGAATTTGTCCTAAGTTTTGGGCAAATCTCATTTCAGGTTTGTACTGATATCACAAGAAGAGGTGGTAGTAGAAAGGTAAAGGTAGTATGCATACGTTTTACTCTCAGAGTGTTTAGTTTTTAGAATATATCCCTCCACCCCGGCTTGTAACACGCATGGGGATTCTGCTTTGGTATATGGCCCAGGAAGAAAGGGCCACTTTTTTCTTTTTGGTTCCAGGAATGGAACTGAAGACCTTGCGTTTTCCGGGTAGGCGCCGTGCCCGTGAGCTCAAAGAGCCACTTAAAAGGATGTAAATACAGCTCTGACCTCCAAGAGTCCAGGGGACAGCACAGAGTAAAAGAATATAAATTACAGGACACAAAGTGACGAGATCCCAACAGAGGCCTATGCAACCACTAGCACAGTTCTCTCAAAGATTGGCTATTGTATCCCACAGAAGGCGGAAACATTTAAACGAGGTTTTTAAGCATCAATGGGGGTTCCAAAACTGTACCTGGGAAAGAAGTTTCAACCCCCGTTCCGCAATTTTTGAGACAGGATCCGTCTAAATAGTTCAGGCTAGCCTTGAACTACGTAGCCCAGCATGACCTCAAACTCGCAGCGATCCTCCTGCGTTGGCCTCCCAAATGCTGAGAATACAGGGGTCCCCCAAATCCTTATTTATTTATTTATTTTCCCGGCACCAGGGATTGAACTCACAACTTCATGCCTGCTACATAGGCGCTTAAGCCATTGAGCCAAACTCCCAGCCCCAGTTTTTTGAGGCAGGGTCGCCCTATGTAGTTCAGGCCGGCCTTGCACTCGCGTTGTAGCCCAAGCCGGCCTCGAACTCATAACGCTCCTCCTACCTCAGCCTCCCGAGTGCTGGGATTAAAGCCGTGCGCCACCACGCCCGGCTCCAAATCCTTATTTTTATCAGGCCTGAAGTGAACCACTCTCTTAGGACACCAATATAACGCTCAGGTCTACCTTACAAATTCAGAATGATAAGGGGTGTCCTAGGGATAACATGGGTCAGAAGCGAAGCAGGTTAGGAAGCTAGGCCTCAAAGTAGCCGCAGACGAGCTATGCAGACAGACCGGGATCCTCGAGGGTCCTGCAGCTCTCTACTTGTTCTATCCAGGAAGAGCCGGCCGGGTGCCGAAGAAAAAGTCTTCCCATCATCCCCCGCGGACCAGGGCAAGCGAAGGGTAGAATAGTTACCATGCCATCCCGAGGCCAGTCTTCTGATTGGCCCGAGCTTCCGCAGCCCAAGTCTCTCTACTCTAAGAAAGGGGGCGGAGCCTCAGTATAACGTCACAGCTCTTCTCCTCAACTCCGCCCGGTACATACCAATCTAGCCACTCAGTAACCCGCTTCGAGGGGCCCCTCTGTGACGTCATAACCCTCTCCCAGCCAACCGAGACGGCGAGAGGTGGGACTCCGTGTCCCTCCTACCACTTCTCCCATTTTCCTCCCCCGACTCTTTACGCCCCTCCTCTTCCCCTTCTCTCCGGGCGAACACCTCCTTTACGCTCGGTTTCAAAAGACTTGTTGCCCAATGAGTAATGGAAAAGACTTCGAGTGGCAGCCTTATCTACCAATACGCACGCGCCGAGGGCGGAGCGTCCGGAGCCAGCCTCTGACGGCGGGCGGCGTGTGACGCAGTCGGGCCCTCTGCGCTCCTGCGCTCCTGCGCTCGAAGCGGCGGTCGGTAGCGGTGGCGGCGGCGACGGTTTCCTGGTGGCCGCGCGCTGCTCTGTGAGCAGCGGGTGGTGGACGGGCCTTGGCCCTCACTCTGGACACTCCACCTTTCCCAGCGCACCGCGGTAAGTCGGGAACGGAGCGGCAGCGACCCTGGACCGGCAGGCTCCTCCTCTCCTCCGGGCGGGCGGGTGCGCGAGGCGTTCCGGGCCCTCTCGACTCTGAAGTCTTCCGCTCCAGCCCACTTCAGGGTCAGCCCTGAGTGAGGGGGCGGGGCTCGCGACCTTTGGCCCCGTAGCCCAGCTCCTCAGACCCTGGGAGGGAATTGGCACCGGTGGGGTCTAGGCCCGGTGTCTTCCGTGGCAGCCCACGCGGAGGGGGCGTCCGTTTCCGTGGTCGTCCTCATTCATTCGCTGAGCGCTGATTAGGAACCTGCGGTTCCTTTCTGTGCGAGGACAGTGCCTTAAGATCCTAGTGGGGTCTCCCCGCACTTCGTGACGGTGATGCTCGATGGGCTTTATTTGTCTTTATGTACGGGGGAAGTCTCAGGGTTAGGATGGGTGAGTCTGAAGTTCCTTTTAAGACAGTATTTGAGAATTAGGGTCGTTTCGTGTGGGTAAAGGTTCTTTCCAGGTATTCCACATGTTCCTTGTAAAGCTAGATGAGAAAGATTGGATTCCTGGATTACTGTAGCCCCGGAGACGTTAGAAAATATTTAATTCAGTCTTGCTGTGCAAGTTTTATAGATGGAGATTCTGAGGCCCAGACTAAGACAGTTTCCTCTACTCCATTCATCATGTGTGTTCCAGTCTCCAGTTATTGAGTATTCTTAGTGAGTGGTGAGGAGAAAGTGTACAGAGGCATTTGATAGAAACAGAATAGTGTTTCCAATTTGGTTGCTGCCATCTCTTTCTGGTAAATTAGACGCTTCATTAGTAGTATCCTAACCTAGACTTTGAGCACTACAAAGTTGGTAAAAGTCGGTGGTGCTGTGTATTGGAAATGAATCTGTAAGAATTGTTCCTTGAAATTCTTTTTTTTTTTCCCCCCCCCAGTTCCAGGGATTGAACTGCCACCCAGTTAACAACCATTTCTTTCTGAATTTCTAAAAGGCTGGGAGTTTGGCTCAGTGGCTTAAGCGCCTTTATAAGAATTGTTCCTGTTCTTTTAAATCTAAATTGACTTGTGTCAACTTCTGGGGATTCAAAGGAAAGAGTAGAGTTAGTGATATACCACAGCCCTGGAATAATTGCAGCGGGAAATATTAATAGATTTGGGAAGCTAGATAACAGTCACTTTATAATTGTACCTTGGAACTCATGATGACTTTCAGGTACACAATTCACAGTTGAAGTATTGTAGTAAGATAAATCGAAGAAATTAAACTTTTGGACGAAGAAATTAATTGGAAGAAAGAAAATATAAGCCGGGTGTGGTGGCGCATGCCTTTGATCCCAGCACTCAGGAGGCTGAGGTAGGAGGAGCGTTGTGAGTTCGAGGCTGGCTTGGGCTATAACGGGAGCGCAAGGCCAGCCTGAGCTACACAGTGCGACCCTGTCTCAAAAAACCAGGGCTGGGAGTTTGGCTCAGTGACTTAAGCGCCTGTCTGACAGGCGCGAGGTTGTGAGTTCAATCCCCGGGGTGCCACAAAAAAAATAAATAAATAAAAAATAAATATATATATATAGCTGTGATTATTTCACTAGACAGTTTTAGAAATTCAGAAAGAAATGGTTGTTAACTGGGTGGCAGATGTTTACTTGGTGGAAAGTAGGACATTTAAAAAGCAAAATCAAGACCTGCATGTGACACATGTCTATACTAGAAGCTATTTGTGGAGGCTGAGGCAAGAGGATCAGTTAGCCCAGGAGTTTTAGATCAGCCTGAACAACATATCAAGATGCCTGAACCTTTCTAAAAAATAAATACAACGAGAAATGAAAAACAACTAGAAATTGGACGCTGTGGAAGTACTGGGAAGGACTTTGATAAAACTGTGGGACTTGTTTTGAGACAGGATCTTGCTGTGTAACCCAGGCTACCCTCCAGCTTGTGGGAATCCTCTTGGGTGTTGGGATTATAGGCATACACGACCACAACCAGCTGTGATGAAATTATTTTTGACTTCCATATTCATTGAAATTAACTTGTTGCCACATTGGTCTGATTGTCACTTTGCTGCTGTTTATATGAAAAAGCAAGAATTATAAACTAGTGGTGCATAAAATCAGAAGAGAATTGTAGTTTAAATATTAACATGTAAGCATGTTAATGTTTTCTGTAACATTTTCTCAGTTCAAGCATCAACCTCTTCTGGGAAGCCTTTCCTGGCACACTCTCCCTTGTAAGCTTCCATAACACTTATTTGATACTTCTATTTATATCACAAATCATTTTGTATTTTAGCTCTTTGTCTTTATATTAGATTATGGTAAAATATTTTCGTTTTGTCTTTGTATTTAGGTTATCTTTCACATAGTAGACTCAGTAAGTTCTGTCTGCTTGAATGAATAAACGAATTGGGGAAGTTAAATCTAAAAATCTAAGTCTGGATATTTGTGTTTTCCTGAAGTATGAGACCCAAAAAGGGAACTTATTCTGTGTATGCTTTACATTTATGTCTGACTTTGTGTCCAACTAACTGCTGGATAACTGAGATCAAGTAGAATTTTCAGGAAATCAAATTCACAGCTTAGCAAAAAGGGGTCATATTCCTTTACTGTAACATGTGGTGACAATATAGGACATAAAGTATACTATTACTGATACTTGTTTTCTAATAGAGACTATCTGTAATTACAGACTTCATTGAAAAGTTAGGGAACTAAGGAATTTAGAGGTGTAAGCTGGTAGAAGCAAGGTATGAAAACATTCCCTGAGAATTTGGTGCATTGTGTTTGAAATTGATCTGGGTATTTGGTACAGTAGTATGTCTCTAGAGGAAGGTTCCTTCGCTGCAGCACTTTTGACACTTGGGCCAGATAACTTTTTAATGTGGGAGGTCTCTTGTATCAGGATACTTAACAGCCTTCCTTCTCTATCCGTGAGATATCCACAATACCTTCTCCCTGGGTTGTGAAAATCAAGAAAGCCTCCAGAAATTGTAAATATTACCCCTTATTGAGACCCCTGCTTCAGTAACAATATTCTCAATATTTTAGCAAAATCATACTTTTTTTTTTGGTACCGGGGGATCAAACTCATGACCTCTGGCTTGCCAGGCAGGCGCTTGTGTCACTGAGCTAAATCCTTGGCCTGCAGAATCATACCTTTATTTAGCTTGATGTCTGTAAAGTAAGCTAATGAAGTGTTTTTTAATAAATAGTATTTAAAAAATAAGTTGTCCAAAATAAAACTTGAAGAAAACATTGTTCATGAAGAATTATTTAATTATTAAGTTCTGACAATGGGAAGCTGAACGCTAAGAGTACTAGAGTGACTTTTCTTTTTGTTTTTCCATTTTTGAGTCACTTTTCTTTTGTTTCTTGTTTCATTTCTGTGGTAACTTCCCTTTCTCTGGCATTGGAGAAATCAAGATCTTGTTTGAAAGAAGATACATTATAGGTTAACTCAAGCAATTCTCTATTTTTGAGGAAGGCACCAAAGAGCTTGTAGTTGAATTAATGTATTAAATATGATCCCTTTGTCTTTCCATTTCACTCATAGTTGTTGCCACAGAAATATGCATTGTGTACAGTAATTTAATATGTACTCATGATTTGACATGTTTGGAGAGTTTATTGTTAATTTGTGTAATGGGAAACATTTTTTAAAGGGAAATTAAATTTATCTTAATTATTATTAAATTATTAATAATTTAATGATTATTAAACTTGGAGATTCAACGCAGAGTATCGAGCATGCTAGGCAAGTGCTGTACCACTAAGCAACATCTCTAACCCTTTCTTGTGTTTTGTTTTGCAATAGAGGTAAGTTGCTCAGGCTGAGCTCCAATTTGTAATCTTCCTGCTTTAGTCTTCTAGAACGCTGGGATTATAGGCATATACACCATTTATTTATTTATTTAATTTTATTTTAAAGAGAAAAAACAAAAAAGATACAGAGTTTCAAAAACAAGGTAACAGGAAATTGACAATGGTTAAGTTATTGCATCATGCCATTGTTTCTTAACTCATTAGCTAAATAAGTGTAAACTGAAGGTTAGGATAGTAGAGTATATTGATGGACATGAGACTGGAACTAAACAGACAAATCAGGAGGTTATAGCAGAAGTCTAGAATAGCAGCTCTCATGCTTATAATCTCTGGAGTCTTTTTTTTTTTTTTTGATTGCCAGGCAGGTGCTGAACTGCTGAGCTATATCCCCAAACCCTGGACTCCTTTAAACCTTGAAAATTCATGACTAAACAACTTCTGCTTATGTGAATTGATACTTACTGTATTAGAGATTAAAAACTGAAAAAGATTGTGAAAGATTATTGATTTTAGAAAATGTGTTTGGGAACAAGGGAGGGGGCAGGGAAGGAAGATAAGGGATTTTAAAAAGAGCGAAAGGGAAAAAATGGAAGCAAAGATTTTGTAAATGGGAAAGGGAAGAAGAATTTTGAAGGGAGAGGAGGGAAATGGGAAAAAGAAGAATTAACACACGTACAGTACTGCCGGGCGTGGTGTTGCACGCCTTTAATCCCAGCACTCAGAAAGCTGAGGTAGGAGGAGCGTTGTGAGTTCGAGGCCGGCTTGGGCTACAAAGTGAGCGCAAGGCCGCCCTGAGCTACGTAGTGCGACCCTGCCTCAAAAAAACCAGGGCTGGGAATTTGGCTCAGTGGCTTAAGTGCCTGTCTGGCAGGCGTGAGGTTGTGAGTTCAATCCCCGGTGCCGTAAAAAAAAAAAAGTTTTATGAAAAGTAACCAGATATTTTCCTTTGACATTACCCAAGTCATTTTATTTATTTATTTATTTTTTTTGTAGCACCAGGGATTGAACTCACAACTTCGTGCCTGCCAGACAGGCACCTAAGCCATTGAGCCAAACTCCCAGCCCTAGTTTTTTGAGGCAGGGTCGCACTATGTAGTTCAGGCTGGTCTTGCGCTCATGTTGTGCTCATGTTGCGCTCATGTTGTAGCCCAAACCAGCCTTGAACTCACAACACTCCTCATTCCTCAGCCTCCCGAGTGCTGGGATTAAAGGTGTGTGCCACCACGCCCGGCTTCAAACCATTTTTAAAACCCAAACAATTTAGTGAGCGCAAGGCTGGCCTGAGCTACATAGTGGGACCCTGCCTCAAAAAACTAAGGCTGGAAGTTTGGCTCAGCAGCTTAAGCGTCGGTTTGGCAGGCGCGAGGCTGTGAGTTCAATCCCGGGTGCCACAAAAACAAACAAACAAACAAACAAACAAAACCAACTTAAAGGTTTGTTATATATAGTATAGAATCTGAAACCATTTAATTGAATTTATATAGTCTGTTAAAGTAAAATTCAGTGGTTTGGAGCTAGGATGTTATGTGCCACAGTGGTAATGTGTTTGTCTAGCAAGTGTGAAGCCCTGGGTTCATACGTGGAGGGGGAAAGATCACTGGTCCATCTCAAACTGACATTATGCATGATTTTATAACATCATGCATTGGTTATTTAGAAGTTACTGGTTTCTGGATATGCAGGTCTTCCACTTGTTGACATTGAATTATATAGCTGTTACTGTTAATTACACAGTTGTTACTGTTGCTACCGATTTTATCAGATAAGTGCACAAATTGGAAAGCTAACCAGGTGTAGTGGTACATGCGTGTAATCTTGGCTCTCTGGGAAACTTTACAAGTCAAATCTCAGCCTGGGTGATTTATGAGACCCCAGCTCAAAAAATAAAAAGGGCTTGGTATGTAGCTCAGTACAAAGGCCCTGTGTTCAGTCACCAGAATAAATAAAAAAACAACTGATGATCTTACAGTGGCAAACGTAGGTTTTCAAAATTCTACTTTTTTGTGGAATGGGGGGCGGCGGTGAGGACCGGGGATCGAACTTACAACCTTGTGCCTGCCAGATAGGCGCTTAAGCCACTGAGCCAAACTCCCAGCCCTAGTTTTTGAGACAGGGTCTCACTGTGCAATTCAGGCTGGCCTTGCGCTCGAGTTGTAGCCCAAGCTGGCCTCGAACTCACAACGCTCCACCTACCTCAGCCTCCCGAGTGCTGGCATTAAAGGCGTGGGCCAGGGATTGAACTCACAACCTGGTGCCTGTCAGACAGGCGCTTAAATCACTGAGCCAAACTCCCGGCCCTGGTTTTTTGAGGCAGGGTCACACTGTGTAGCTCAGGCCGGCCTTGCGCTAGCGTTGTAGCCCAAGCCAGCCTTGAACTTGCAGCGCTCCTCCTACCTCAGCCTCCCGAGTGCTGGGATTTTTTTGGTCTTCTTGAGACAGGGTTTTGCTATGCAATTCAGACTGGCCTAGAACTCACTTTTTAACGTAGGCTGATTTCAGATGGTAATCCTCCTCTTCAGTCTCCCAGATGGTGGGATTATACGCCACCATGCTACTAAGCCCGGCCTCAAAGATGTATAGCGAAATTTGGAGAATTAATACAAGTAATTTTTACTGCATCATTAGAGTCATTTATTTGTTCATTCATTCATTTTTATACTTTTTTAGTTTTATTTATTTTTTTTTTTTTGCGGCACTGGGGATTGAACTCACAACCTTGCGCCTGCCAGGGCAGGTGCTTAAGCCACTGAGGCAAGCTCCCCAGCCCTGGTTTTTTGAGGCAGGGTCGCACTATGTAGCTCAGGCTGGCCTTGCGCTCGCGTTTTTGTAGCCCAAGCCGGCCTCGAACTCACAACGCTCCACCTACCTCAGCCTCCCGAGTGCTGGGATTAAAGGCGTGCGCCACCACGCCCGGCTTACTTTTTTATTTTAAAAACAATAGAACAAAAGTGATACAGACTTTCAAAGCCAAATGATAGGAGATTAACACTAGTTAATATATTATGTAGTTATCTGCGAAACTTCAGATTATAAAATATAAGCATAAAAAAACAGTTGAACAGTGAAATCATGAACTGTCATTTTTGATGAACTCACAGATTAGTAGTATAGTTATCTATCTTGTGTGTTTATATGTATATATATACATGCTTATATGAACGTATACAGACATATAATCTTTTCCCCTTATTTTTTCCTCCTTTCCCCTGTCCCAGTTGTTCTTTCCTTTTGAGCATTATTTCATTCTTTTTTTTTTTTTTTTTTTTTTTTTTTTTTTTTTTTTTTTTTTTTTTTTTTTTTTTTTTTTTTTTTTTTTTTTTTTTTCTTTTTTTTTTGAGATAGGGTCTCACTTAGGCAGTTCAGGCTGACTTCCAGCACACTGTGTAGCCCAGGCCAGCCTGAATTTGCAACGATCCTCCTGCATTACAGATTTGAGGGGGGTGTTTCTGGGAGTTGAACTCACAACCTTGTATTTCCTAGGCAGGCACTTGTGCCACTGAGCTATATGTCCAGCCCCTATTAGAGACATTCTTAAAGTGGAATTTTTTTTTTTTTTTTTCGGAACTGGGGATTGAACTCACAACCTCGCGCCTGCCGGGGAAGTGGAATATTTTGTACTCTGCACTAGGTGACAGTGAAGAATTCAGTGACTTGTTAGTACAGCTTAGCTCTGTTGCCTAGATTCAGGCTCAAGTTCTAGTTTTTTTGTTCTTTATTTGCAGTATTGAGGATTTGAACCCATGGAATGCTGAGCTACATCCCCACATCCCCACATCCCCAGCCCTTCTTTTTAATATTTTTATACTGGAGACAGGGTCTCTAAATTGCCCAGGCTGACCTTTGAATTTTCAATCTCCTGCATCAGTCTCTCAAGGAGCTGGGATTACAGATGTGATCACCACAGCGCCCTAGAAGTTTCCAACATTTTTACATGCTGTTGTTTTTCACTTTTTGATAATGGGAATTGAACCCATGGCCTTCACTGTGTCCTCATATCCACAGCCCTGTTTTTTGTTCTGAAACAGGGCTGGGCTGGAATTTGCAGTCCTTGTGCCTCTCACTCCTAGGGTGCCAGGATTACAGGCTTGCATCACCAGTGGTTCACTCGCACTGTTGCTCTTGTACCACAGGGAAGAAGTCATCTCTGGGTGAGGGGGAGGGAGGCAAATAATGTCTAGTAGTTTTTGTTTTAACACCGGGTCTTACTGCATTACAGGTTTGTCCTTGAATCCCTGGGCTCAAGTAATTCTCCTACCATGGCCTCCAGTTTAAGTAGCTGGAACTATACATGGGCATCATCATGCTTGGTTTATGTCTTAGTGGACCCCTGAAAGAAATCTTGGGAACTGTTTGTTTGTTTGTTTGTTTGTTTGTTTTTGGCAGTACTAGGACTCAGCCCTTTTTTTTTCTTTTGCCCAACCCTTTTTATTTTTAATTTTGAAATAGAATCTGTTTAATTGCCCAAGTGGGACTCAAAAGTTGCAGTTCTCATGCCTCAGCCTCTCAGAGTACTAGGATTACAGGCTTGTGCGTTTTGGGGACTTCTCGAGGTCTTTAGATCACTCTTTGAGAACTGCTAATCCAGGGTAATGATTTTCACACAGATTCTCAGAACTCTAATCTTAGGAGTGCTGTACTGGTGGGATTGTATTGTACCCCCCCACTCTTTACTTAAACTGGAGCAGCTTTTGCTTGTCTTTTACTTGTTGGGGTTTCATAGCTAAAAAATGTTTGAAATCATTGCTTAAGGGGACAGAGAAACTGGTTATGGTGTTGCACACCTGTAATCCCAGCACTGGGAGACTGAGGCAGGAAGATTGGTGAGTTCAAGCTATTCTGGGCTACATAGTTCAAGATCAGCCGAACTACACAGCAAGACCTTGTCTCAAAACAAACAAACAAACAAAGCCACAAAACAATGGGGTGAGGAGGCTTGGGATGTAATCCAGTGTAAAGGTGCTGGGTTCAGGCTCCAGTACTGTGGAAAAAGAAAAAAAGGAGGTTGGAGGTAAGGAATTGAGTGCCTGAATTGGAACTGTCTGCTCACAAAAGAAAAAGGTGGTTCTTCACAAATACATGTTGTTTTCACTCATCGCATTACACTTGCAACTCAAAGTTTTCTAGTATCTATGCCACTTACCACTCTTACCAGAGCAAGCATCATAAGGAATAGGCAAATGAATTCTTAATAAAAAAGATTGGGCTTAAGGACAAGAGATGTGAGAGGAGTACAAGAGAATGGGTGATCAGAATGACTGTAATGGTGTTTGTATATGGGTTGAGGGATTTACTTTTGTTGTTTACCTTGGCGTTTTAGGGTTGTGCTAGGTGGTCAGTGGATGGAAATTGGATAATTAGAAATCATTGTGTATGAATTCTAGCAAGGCATTGATGAACCCTAGGTTTAAGAGTGAGGGGAGATTACTATCTTTTTCTATTAAAAATACTGTAGGATATTTGTTGAACTAAGCCAACAAAACAAAAATCTGATTTAAAGAGCTCTGGTTTGAAGCAGCTTTGTCCTAATAGTGTTTGGATGTGGGCCATATAATTCCTGTTTCGAGAAATAAAGGTCTAGGAGATTGACTGTCATGATTTACTACAGGTGTGCCTTAGTAAGTGGCAGAGTATTTTTTTAACTTTGAATCTTTATTATGAATTGATTTTAGGTTTACAGAGAGTTGCAAAGATAGTTAAGTGGCAGAAGGTCTTAACACAGATTGATCTCACTCCAAAACTAATATATTTTTTTCACTGTTTGTAAATTGATGAGTATTATGCTAAGGGGTTAAGAAAATCTTTCTGTACTAGATAATGTGAATTTTTAAAAATTACACCCCAGTGAGCAAAGTCAGAATTCTTCTTATCAGAGTAGCAAGTAGCTCATGTGCTCAAGTGGCAGGTATAACAGCAAATTTATTGCATAACTGAAAACAGCTGGGAGATACTGGTTTATGTAACAGGCTGGAAAGGGGCAGGGGAAGGAAAGTGTTTTTATACTGATAAGAGCCTGAAGGCTCTTAATCTGGAACAGTCTTGTGAAGCAGGTGAGGCTTGAGCAACAATTTTTATTGCTTTTTAAAGTTATTTTTATTTTTATTAGTACATATTTGTAGTATGTATGATTACATTCATTGTAGGGAGTTTGTATATGTACATAGTACATCTTTATTTCTTCAAGCAATTATTTTTTGAAAAAAAGGAAGGGAATGACTTGATGAGGGAAGCATCATCGAAGGCTGTTGTAAAGCAATTAGAAGGTAGCATATAGTTTGGCTCGAATACATATATTGCTAAGTAAGAATAGGCTAATCGCCGGTCGTGGTGTTGCACGCCTTTAATCCCACCACTCAGGAGGCTGAGATAGGAGCAGTGTTGTGAGTTCAAGGCCCGCGTGGGCTACAACTTGAGTGCAAGGCCGGCCTGAGCTACATAGTGCGACCCTGCCTCAAAAAAACAGGGCTGGGAGTTTGGCTCAGTGGCTTAAGCGCCTGTCTGGCAGGCACGAGGTTGTGAGTTCAATCCCTGGTGCTGCAAAAAAAAAAAAAAAAAAGTATGCTAATCTCTGGAATTTTACCAAGTCCCTGTTTTCTTATCCTTCCTCTTATCCAAGGCAAAAATTAAGTCATTTTTTTCTGTTCAGTTTTGCTAGGTGGTAATTCTTGCCTTCCTAGTATTTAATGAATATTAAATAAGCAAATATATGAAAAAGCACTTTTGTAAAGTAACATACTAATCCATTCATCTAATGAATATTATTTTTGCTCTTTGCTGACTTTGGTATTAAGGAACTCAATGAAATGGAAGGAAAAATTACTTCCCAGTTAGAGTGCAGCAAGCAGAAAATATCTTAGGACGTCTACTTAATTTACATAGCTCTTAAACTCAGTGGCACAGCGCCTGCCTGGCAAGCCCAAGGTCCTGAGTTCGATTTCTGCTCCAAAAAAAAAAGAGCAATTAAAGTTGGGGATTGAACCTAGGGCCTCGTTGCACTGGACTACATTCCCAAGCTCGCTCGCGCGCTCTCTCTCTCTCTCTCTCTCTCTCTTTTTTTTAGACAGGGTCTTGCTGAATCACAAAATTAACTCTTGCCATAGCATCCCAGAATACTGGGATTAAAGGTTTGCGCCATGATGCTTGGCAAAAACTCATAAATATTACTGTATTAGGAGGATGTACTAGGAGGATGTCAGTTTGGGCTAGGTTGAAGGTTTTTTTTTCTTTTTGTGGCACTGGGGATCAAACTCACAACCTCACCCCTGCCAGGCAGGCGCTTAAGGCACTGAACCAAACTCCCTGCCCTGTTTTTTTTTTTTTTGTGGCAGGGTTGCACTGTGTAGTTCGGGCCCACCCATGCTCTCATTGTAGCCCAAGCTGGCCTTGAACTCACAAAGCTACACCTACCTCAGCCTCCCAAGTGCTGGGATTAAAGGCATGCACCACTACACCTGGCTTGCATGCATACAAATAAGTACATTATTTATTTTACATAGATAGTATGTCAGATGTATCTTTTTGTGGCTTTTGTATTGAACATTTATCTGAAGTCACTATCAGTGTAATTTTTTCTGACTTTGACCACATGTTTAGTTATTGCCTCCTCTCTGTCCATCCCCTCTCTCATTTTGATTTTTTTATTTTAATTTTTAAAAGTTTTAAGTTTTAGCTGGGCGTGGTGGCGCACGCGTTTAATCCCAGCACTTGGGAGGCTGAGGTATGTGGAGCGTTGTGAGTTCGAGGCTGGCTTGGGCTACAAGGGAGTAAGGCTGGCCTAAATACATAGTGCGACCCTGTCTCAAAAAAACTAGGGCCGGGAGTTTAGCTCAATGGCTTACGTGCCTGCCTGACAGGCGTGAGGTTGTGAGTTCAATCCCTGTTGCCACAAAAACAAACAAACAAACAAACAAAGTTTTTGAGACAGATCTTGCTATGTTGCCTAGGCTGGTCTTGAACAATAACTTTTTTTTATTTTTTTATTTTTTTTTTGGTCTTTTTGAGACAGGGTTTCACTATGCAGTTCAGGCTGGCCTTGAACTCACTTTGTAGCCCAGGCTGGCCTTGAGCTCACAGTGATCCTCTTGCCTCAGCCTCCTGAGTGCTGGATTACAGGAGTGCTGGGATTATAGGCGTGAGCCACCACACCCGGCTTGGTTTTGAGCTTCAATGCTCAGCCTATCCTCCTGCCTCACTCTGTCAAGTGTCCTTTTTTTGTTTTGTTTTGTTTTTGGAGGTACTACAGATTGAATCCAGAGCCTCATACATACTAAACAGGAACTCTGTCAATGAGCTACTTCCTCAGGCTGTGTGCTTTTTAATTTTCATTAGTAGATGTTTGCAGTACATGATGCATTCACCATGGAGAGTACTAATGTGCTTTTTTTTGATACTATATCCAGGCTGCATACTTACCACAGTACTCTGATTCATTCTTTTGGTCAGCTGTGTGTTGTGTTGTGTTGTGTTGCATTGCGTTGCGTTGTGTTTTGTTTTGTGGTACTAGGGATTGAACCCAAGTTCTCACACATGCTAGGCAAGTGTTCTACTACATTGAGCTGCGTTCTCAGCCAGTTAATTTAGATTTAATGACATCACTACATAATAAACTGTAAATACATGTATTATATGCCTTTTATGTGGGGTAAACAGCTTGATACTAATGCAGGGCCAGGTGAAACAGGCACACAAATACTCATTCTTCCTGTGTACCTTACTTACACTCTTAAACGTTTCTTTCTAGATCTTTAAGGGCTGATTCATATGCTAAACCCGGCCCAGGAAGTTTCTCTTACATTTTCCAATCCTATTCTGACCTGATCATGACTTCCTGTTTTGCTTCTTGGTGTTTACATGCTCTCTGGGGACATTTTCTATACCTCAATTTATTTGATGGGGTCTTGCTGTGTCACCCAGATAGCTGCAATCTCATGATTCTCCTGCCCTGCCTCCTAAGTATCTTGGATTATAGATGTGTGCCATCAGGGCCACCTCCCCCCACCCTTTTTTTTGGGGGGGGGAGATAGGGTCTTGCTATGTAGTTCAGGCTGACCCCAAACTCCCTGGGATCTTCCTGCCTCGGCCTCCTGAATGTTGGGATTACAGGTATGGCCACCATATCTGGCTCTAAATTTTTACTATGTGGATCCATTCTGTGATTGTCTTAGAAGTTAGAGGCTCAGAATGTACTGGCCCAGACAGCTAAGAGGAATGAGAGATATCATGGTACTTTGGAGTACCATGGGGAGCAGTTTCTTTTTTTTTTTTTTTTTTTTTTTTTTTTTTGCGGCACTGGGGATTGAACTCACAACCTTGCGCTTGCCAGGGCAGGCGCTTAAGCCGCTGAGCCAAACTCCCCAGCCCTGGTTTTTTGAGGCAGGGTCGCACTATGTAGCTCAGGCTGGCCTTGCGCTCGTGTTGTAGCCCAAGCCAGCCTCGAACTCACAACGCTCCACCTACCTCAGCCTCCCGAGTGCTGGGATTAAAGGCGTGCGCCACCACGCCCGGCTGGGGAGCAGTTTCTGAGCTGTAGGCTGAGTTGATGACATGAAGCTGTTACATTCTTGTTTGTTCAATCATCAGGTTTCTCCATAAGAAGCCAAGTCATGCTGGGCGATGCTGGGCGTGGTGGTATATGCCTGCACTTTGAGCATTCTGGAAGGATGAGGCAGGAGGATCAAAAGCTTAAGCCCTACCTGGGAAGTTTACTGAGATGGTGCCCTAAAATAAATAATAAAAGGGTTGGGGATTATAGTTCGGTGCAGAGTTCCTGTGTACAATCCCCATAGCACACACACACAAAAAGCCAAACTGATTTTTTTCCTACATTTTTGTTTTACTTTTATTTATTTATTTATTTATTTATTTTGCAGCACGGGGGATTGAACGCACACCCTCGCGCCTGTCAGACAAGCGCTTAAGTCACTGAGCCAAACTCCCAGCCCTGGTTTTTTGAGGCGGGGTCGCACTGTGTAGCTCAGGCCGGCCTTGTGCTCGCGTTGTATCCCAAGCTGGCCTCGAACTCACAATGCTCCTCCTACTTCAGTACTTTTATTTATTTATTGTGGTGCTGGTGATTTTTGGTCGAAGTCCTAGTATATGTTGCACGTACTTACCAGTATAACTTCATCCTCTCTCTAACTATTGAATTTGATTTAGTTTTCCTCCAATTCAGTTTGTGAGCAGAATCATGAAAAGAATTAAATTTGTGAACTGAGAAACCACTATGTTTCTTCATCATTGAAATTTTTAGTGACCATATTTTTTTACTAGAAAAAAGTGAAAAGAATTACCAGTTTATTTATCTATTTTTTTTGAGGCAGTCTGACTATGTAGTTTAGATTGATCTTTAACTCTGTAGCCCAGGCTGGTCCTGAATGTGATCCCCTTGCCTCAGAGGCCTTCCAAGTGTTGGAATTATGGGCAAGTGCCACTGTGCCTAGCTTTTTGTTTTGTGTTGCTTGCTTGTTGTTGTTTCAAGACCATTTTGTTAAATATGATAGATTCAGTGTGCTATAAACTAGTTTATATTTTGTTTCATTCCATTCTTTGTAATCTGTTTTGTTTTTTTGAGACAGAATTGCTGTGGTTCAAGCTGGTCTTGAACTCTATGTAGTGCCGGCTTGACTTGAACTCATGGTAATCCTCCTGCCTCAGTTTCCAAGTGCTAAGATTCATTCCATTCTTGTGCTTTCACTGTGTCCTTTTGGGTCTCCTTACCCTGGGTTTTGTCTTTGGTCAATCTCGTAGCTATTCTGATGACATTTGTGTTCTTTTTTTTGTGGTAATACTGGGAATTGAACCCAGGATCCCATTCATGCTATGCAAGTACTGAGCCATACCTCCAACCCTACATTTGTGTTCTTAAAGAATCTCACTGAGATTGTGTGTGTGTGTGTGTGTGTGTGTGTGTTTATTTATATAATTTATTTTTAGTACGGATTTTTTTTTATTTGTTTGTTTGTTTGGTTTTTTTTTTGTAGTCCATGCTGGCTTTGAACTCTGTGGCAATCACTTTGCCAAGTGCTGGGGTTATGGATGTGTGCCATCTTACCTGGCTGGAAGTCTGCACTTCTGCTAAGTACTTCCAGTAATATTTCCTAGAATGTAAGTCACGATTTAATAATGGTAATGGTGCTGGGCATGGTGGTGCAAGCCTGTAATCCCAGTACTTGCAAAGCTGAGGCAGCAAATTAGTTGTGAGTTCAAAGCCCGCAGGACTACATGGTGAGTTCAAGGTTAGCTTGAACTGCATAGTGAGACCCTGTCTCAAAAAACCAAAAACCAAAAAACAACAGCAACAAAAAAGTTAAAGATTTGATCTATTACTTTATGATGTTTGATACTTTGTAAACACAGAAAACTTAAAACAGATCTCATTACCGAAAGGTAAATAACCATTACTTGAAATGTAACCTCTGGTTTTGAGAACATGCTTTATTTAAAGTTTTGAGCTCTTTCAAAGTGCAAATGTATATGCCATCCATCCCAGATGTTTTGGTTCACTAGTTCTAGGATAGGGCCTGGTGGGTTGTGTATTGAAAATCTCAGCTAAATCCCCCCACCCTTGGTCTTTTTGAGACTAGGTTTTGCCATGCAGTTCAGACTGGCCTCTAACTCACAAGGATCCTTCTGCCTCAGCCTCCTGAGTGCTCTGATTACAGGTGTTCACTTGCCAGCTAATTCTGGTGTGAACCATAAAGATTTCTAGTTTGAATGAGCCTTCGTTTAATCAAAGGAATTATTCAGTTCCTGGATGATGAAATTTTTAAAAAACCATTGAGGTTCCCTCACTCCTGGAATTTTAGAGAGTATCAATTTCTTTAAAGCATCAGGTGTTTAAGGGACAGCCTCACCTTTTCCACTGTGTGAAAAATGTTTGGGTGTTATAGTACTTGAAAATGTTAATGGGACTCTAGGATACTGTCAAGGAGAACACCTCAGAATGTAATTTTTAATTCTATTATATGAATGAGGCATGATTTTACTGGAAGAAAAGACTATCCCAGTATGTGTATTATGTGTTTGTAATAAAATCATTATACTTGTCACAAAATCCAAATAAGCATGATTGGTCGTTTTCAGGTTTTCTATAACAAAATAGTTTACTCAAAATTTTCTGAGCCAGATCGTGCATGCCTGAAATCCCAGCACTCAGGAAGTTGAGGCAGGATTTCAGTGAGTTCAAGGCCAGCCTGTATTACATAGTGAGACCCTGTCTTAAATACCCTCCCCTTTGCCCCAGAAAGATTTTCTTGTGTGCCAGCAAGTAAGTGGCAGCAAACATCTTAACTTTAAGGAAAATTTATGGAGGGATAAACCTCATACTTTTGAATAAACTATACTGTTAACTTATGTTTATTAAAATCAAAGTGGGGAAAGCCCAAAACCCTTTATGTAGTTGGAGCAGTTTATCCACTTTATTAAGTGATCAAGGTGAAGTTTCGATATTGTGGGGAAATAATCTATATGCAGTGAGGGGTTTTCATCAAAGGCTTTAGTTGGGATAGTGAAATGGTTGTAATTTTTGATGGGTATAACATATAACCTCCTAGGTGGATTATGTATAATCTGGCCTAGTGGATTTGAAATCTTTTAAAAGGATGAAAAAAAAAGTCAAAGGCTAGGAGTATAACTCAAAGAGAGCACTTGCCTAGCATACACAAACCTCAGAGTTTAATACCCAACAATGGGGAAAAAAGCTGAAAAATATTCCCCCCAATCAGATTTTATTGGTACATTTTAGATATACATAATGATCACATCATAAAGAATTTGTGCCTGTACATGATATAATTTGTTTTGGTTTTTTTTCCCCATTCCACTACCCTCTCCCCTTCCCATTTACAAAAGCTTTGTTTCCATGTTGAAAACCATTGTTTTAAAGGGATGGTTATTATTGGATGTGAAGTTAAACCTAACGTTGTAGGCCTGTCAGTTTAAGAATTGTGTAGATTAAAGAGCAGATTAAGCATTTTATTAGATTTTTTTTATCATATGAAGTTCAGAGTATTGAATCATATCTATATGCTATAATTTGTATAGATCTAGTTAAGTTTATAGACAGATATTTTGTAAAACAATTACATTAGATTCTGTGGTCTTTTAAAAAGAGTGACAATTTTTTGTTCTTTCCAGCTTTCTGAACCAAAAACTCATTTTGAAGATGTTTAACAAATCGTTTGGAACCCCCTTTGGGGGTGGCACAAGTGGCTTTGGCACAACTTCAACTTTCGGACAGAGTAAGTTTTAAAAAAGAGCAAAAGGGCTGGGTGTGGTGGCGTATACCTATAATCCTAGCACTCAGGAGGCTGAGACAGGAGGATCACTGAGAGTTCAAGGCCAGCCTGAACTGCGTAGTGAAACCCTATCTCAAAAAGACAAAAAATAAATAAGAAAAAGGGAAACCATGTTAATTTAACTTTGTCTTTTTATGAACAAATCTATTCTGGGAATTAATGGGAATTGTATTCATACTTTGGTCTTTATGAGAGTCTCTGAAAAATGATCAAGATAAGAACTTGTTAAGATTTGCTGGGAAAATAGAAATGTTCTGAGTTTTCATACTTTTGTGTGGTTATCAATAAAAATACTTAAAATATTTGTATTTGGTTCTGTTCACAGAAACTTATAATTTACTACCAATTTTCAGACTAGAAAGTAATTTTTTAATATTGAGGTATAAAAAGAAATTATTGAATAATTACTGTGGAATTTGCTTTGTAAATAAAATGCATGACATTCAGAAAAAAATTGAAAATCATGATCAGCCCTCTGGAGATCCACTACCCTTTCCACCCTGTGTTACATGTGGGAATAATTGCCTATACAAATCCTTACTCACTTTTCAACATTTTGTTAAAAATTTTATTCTTATGCTAGGTGTGGTGGTGGATGCCTATAATCGCAGCATTCTGGGAAGCTGAGGTAGGAGGATCACAAGTTCAAGCCCACCCTGGGCAATTTAGTGACTTAGCAAGACTTTGTCTCCAAATTTAAAAAAGATCTGAGGGTTTAGCAAAGGCCCTGGGTTCAATTCTCAGTTCTACAAAAACAAGTGAAACCGCACATACACACTCTTACACAAAGGTAGAATTTATAGTACAATGGACTTGCGTGTATTTCATTTGGCAACTTTGTTTTGGTACTGAGGATTAAATTCGAGTTCTTAGGGTCTCACTAAGTCACTAAGTTGGCCAGGCTGGGTTTGAACTTGCAGCCTTCCTGCCTCAAGTGAATGAGCATTTAATCGATCAATATCTATGCCAGGCACCACACCTGTAGTCCTAGAATTTGAGAGACAGGCAGGAGGATCGCTGAGAATTGGAGTCCAGCCTGGACTACATAGTGAGACCCTGCCCCAAAACAAAACAATCTGTAAGTTTTATTGATAAAGCCACTGTATATATTTTTTAATGGCATCTTGCTACATTTTCCAGGGTGGCCTTGAGTTCCGGGGCTCAAGCAATTCTCCTGCCTCAGCAGGAGGAAGTAGCTGCCACTCTATGCATACAACCCCATACTCAGTTTGAAAAGTCAGCATGTACACCCCCATACTGGGAATCAAACCCAGGGCCTCATGCATGCTAGACAAGCACTCTTATCAGTGGCTGGAGCTACATCCCCACCCTGAAAATTCATACCTTTTCATTTCAAGTTTCCATATTCTCCTATGGGAATGAATACAGTATCTACAGCTTAGATTTTACCTGATAATACTCTGATGAAATTTTGAAAACGTTTTAAAATTAGACTAGTGGTCCTATTCAAATGAAAAATGTTGCCAGGTGTGGTGACACACACTTGTAATCCCAGCACTCAGAAGACTGAAACAGAGAGATCGTCATGAGTTCAAGGCCAACCTGAACTACATAGCGAGACCCTGTCTCCCAAAAAACAAAACAAGCAAATGAAAAATGTTAAGAAATAGTAAAACTTTTTTCATTCACTAACTTTTCTATATTCTAATTTACCCTTGAATTTACTTTTCAGATACTGGCTTTGGCACCACTACTGGAGGTGCATTTGGAACATCCGCATTTGGTTCTAGCACCAATACTGGAGGCCTATTTGGAAATTCACAGACCAAACCAGGTAAAAGCTTTATTTGAAATACGACTGATTTACTTGTAGGTGGTGCAAGACTTACTTAGTGACTGTGATCTGCTTAACTTATTTTCTCCCCCTCCATCTCCCTAGGAGGATTATTTGGTAATAATTCATTTAGCCAGCCAGCTACCTCCACAAGCACTGGCTTTGGGTTTGGTACATCAACAGGAACGTCAAATAGCTTGTTTGGGACTGCAAGCACAGGGACTGGTCTTTTCTCATCCCAAAACAATGCCTTTGCACAAAATAAACCAAGTGGCTTCGGGAGTAAGTAGGACATCATTGAACTTGATTTGCTTATTGAATGTGTTCTGTCTTTCCCTTTTCCCTGTGATCACCCATCTCCTTTCCGCAACAGATTGAAAAAATAATGAGAAGATGAAAACTTCAAAATGTGTTGCAAAGATTAATAGACAGGAAAGGAAGGTAGTATATTAAGGATGGAGATTTGAGGAGCATTAATACTTAAGGAATATACAACAGAGAGATAGATTGTGGCCAGAGATAGGCTGAAAAGCCATGTCAGAATAATGTCATTGTGTTAAGATGTAAAATATAAAGGAAGAATATGTTGTAATCAGTAGTATGTGAAACAGAAGTAACTTTTTAATCTGTCTCACATTTGTTAATGAAGAGACTAGACCAGGAATGACAAATTTTGGACAGGGCATGGTTGCTTCTCCATTCCTTGCCTGTGGCAGATGTTGTAATTGACGACTTCTTTTTCAGTTCAGATGTAGCCTGTTGCTATTTTTCCATAGAGTACTTTGAGATAACCACTATTAGTTGACCAGATGTGCCTTAATGAGGTTGTATAATGTCTAGCATAAGCAAATGGTGGCATAAGTAGTTAACGTACTGTAGGTATTTTTTCAAAAGGGTAGTCATTTGTTGGATATTGAAATATTTAACCATAGCAATAGCAAATGCAATCTAAGGAACTAACTCAAATGAGATATGTCTATTTAAATTGTATTTTAAGGTATGCTTTTAGAAAAATAGAAATCTGCCACCGAGAAATTACAATTTTAACTTGGCAATTAGGAGGTCACTATTAAATATTGGCAGGTACATTTTTCTTGTTTGCTGACATTCTGCCACTTTGAAAGTAGCGTCTCATTGTAAGAAAGAATAGTCCTGACATAACAGTTCAATTCACTAGCATATGAGAATTATATTAAGTCTCAGCTTTTTAGGATAGTAAGCTTATTAGAGCATCTGCTATTTCTGTGTTAGTCCATATTAAATGATCAACAGTGCATACTAATGTTTCTAAATTTTTTTTTAATTTTTCTAAATTTTGATTGGGGCATCAAATATTATACTGAGCTGTGATTGCCACAGTAGGATCATTTTTATGTTCTATATTCTTTGGTTATATGTGGATATATGTAAGAAGCACGTAAATAGAACATACTATGATTCCCGCTGAAGTTTGTTGTGGCAAGATGTTTTCAGAGACACAGTTTGTATCAGTAGCTAGTGTTAACAAATAAGACAAGGAGTAATGAGAGAAAATTTTGATGAAAGTAGTGCTAGACTTGTCTCTTAGAAGGCCCAAGAAGGGCTTCACGAACACTTAACTGGCTAACGGGCAGACTTTTTTAACTTGACGCTTGAAAGTTACAAGCTTTAAAGTGTATGTTTGCATGAAATATCTACCTGAATATGTTGCCTGGGAGAGGTGAGAGAGGGTTTGAGGATGTGAAGTACTGTGCCAGTGTCATAGCCCAATTCTAAGGCATTTTACAGATTTTTCAGTATACTCTTTAATTTTCATGTTTCTTTCTAACTTACAGATTTTGGAACAAGTACTAGCAGTGGAGGACTTTTTGGAACTACAAATACCACTTCTAATCCTTTTGGTAGCACATCTGGCTCCCTCTTTGGGCCAAGTAGCTTCACAGCAGCACTTACTGGGACTACTATTAAATTTAACGTATGTATTTCTTCCAGTCTTTGTGGAATATGTTTCTTCCTCATTTGTATATTTGTAGGATGACTTGTAAAATTGTTCATCATCGCAGTTGAGTCCAGTTTAATTTGACTTCCTAAAAGTTGTGTTAAAGGCAAAATCTTTCAACAGTTGTAGATAGGAAGTTAAAAAACATAAATTTTGATTATTATGTATTTGAATTCTGCTAACCCCAATGGAATTTGTATTCATAACGTTGATTACAATAGTTTATATAGGATAGAATTCAAATTTACAATGTTCATTTTTTGGCCTCTGGTTAACCATTCTTTATATAGATTAATAGAGGCAAACCATAGAAAAGTCATTGAAAATAGTACCTCTTTAAGGATAGAATGTAGAATAACCCTTCAATATTCTGTATCTTCTGAAAAACAAAATTTTTATTTGTGAAATGGAACAAGTACAAAAAATATTTCAGATTTTTTGGGGACAGGGTTAAATGGAGGATTTTGCTCATAAAAATGCATGGACTGCCATTTGATGTAAATGGTTAGGCAGATATTTAGGGCATGTTGGAGGTATAGTAAGTCTAGTGGAAATCTCTAGCAGAAATAGAGCTTGGTGCCAAGTATGGTGGTGTATGCCTGTAGTCCCAGCACTCTCGAGGCTGAGGCAAGAGGATTGCCGAGAATCTGAGGCCAACCTGGGCTACGTAGTGAGTTCAAGGCTAGCCTCCTACATTGTGAGACCCTATCTCAAAAAAAAATGATAAGTAAATAAATAAAATGAAAAAAGAACTTGGCAAAGTTTGCCGTTAAAATTTAGAAAATAAAGAATTTTTCATGTAAGGTAGTTAATGCTAAATTTAGAATCCTGAATTTAAAGTTGAAAATAAGTGATAGTAAAAAATACTATGTTAAAATTATAATAGTTGACAAAACTGACAATGCAAGTAGCAATTCTTAGTTCCTGTTGTGCCTTTTTCCTTGTAAGGCTATAGCAGAAAAGCAGGTTTCTGTATCTGTTTCTTTTTTCTTCTTTGTCAGTACTGGGAATTGAACAACCTAAGACCTTCACACTGATCTGCTTCCCAGTCCTTTTTTTTGTTTTTGTTTTTTTTTCCTTGCTTTTCAAGACAGGGTCTTGCTATGCAATTCAAGCTGGCATCGAGCTCACTTTGTAGCCCCGGCTGGTGTCAAACTTGCTGTGTTCCCCTGCCTCAGCCTCCTGAGTGCTGAGATTTCAGGCATGTGCCACCATGCCCAGCTTTCCCAGGCCTTTTTTCTCCCTTCCATTTTTGAGACAGTTTCCCTAAGTTGCTGAGTTGCTGGGCTAGGCTAGCTGGGGTTATAGACATGAGCTACTACATCCAGCTCTGAAATGTGTTATATTTAATCAAGTGCCCTTGAAACCATCTTGGTTTTGTTTTTGATTTTATTTTATTTTATTTATTTTTTTTTTTTTTTGAGATAGAGTTTTGCTGTTTTGCCCAGGTTGGTCTTAAACTCCTGGCTATAAAGCGATCCTCCTTCCTAGCTTCACAAGTGTGTGGGACTGCTGTGCCACTGAATCTGCCCCCATTTGTTACACAAGACTAAGGAGGCTGGTTTCAGGGTTCAGTGGTTGAGGAATTGTGTCTGTTGGGGTCGGTATATAAAACTTGGATTTAGAAATGTTCCTTTACTTGCCTTTGTAGCCGCCAACTGGTACAGATACTATGGTCAAAGCTGGAGTTAGCACTAACATCAGCACCAAACACCAGTGTATTACTGCCATGAAAGAATATGAAAGCAAGTCACTAGAGGTCAGTAAACTGTAATATAAAATATATCTTTGATTCTACTGGAATGCCGCTTTTAAAGTTTTTTTGATTATTTTTAGGATTGTGTGGCTCACTTTGAGTCTATGTAAAAAATTGACATTAATCACGTGCTTTGAAGATTATGTGTCATTTATACATATCTCTTTTACAAGGCTGGAAAAATCCTTATCTCGTGTACAGGTGTGGTACTTCTAATGGTCTGTTTGGATTGGCTGTTGTTACATTACATTAGGCAGCATATGTGTGTTTGTGTGCACACATGCTTTTGGTAAATTTATACAAAGGTGTACAGCTTAAGTTTTCACTTAATGAAAGGATCCAAATCAAGAAACAAATTATAACCATTATCCCAGATGTCCCTTTTGTGCCCTGTCCCTTTTCAAAGGTGACCACTATCTTAAGTGTACAATTTTGCACATTTCGAACTTTATCTAGAGGGAATCTTAGGTTGTACACGCTTATGTCATTCAATATTGATATTAATCCAAGGCTTTGCTTGAAGCTATAGTTTGTTCATTCTCTTTGCTTTATCATAGATTGTTGTACATTTTTACAGTACTTTCTCATTCTGGTGGTTGCTTCTTCCTACATCCCAAACTACCTGTTTCACTGGAGTGTGCACAAGTACCTGATTTATGAGACAAAATTAGTTTTTTTTTTGGTACTGGGAATTGAACTCACAACCTCATGCTTGCCAGGCAGGTGCTTATGCCACTGAGCTACATCCCTAGCCCTGTGAGACGAAATTAGTTAACTTCATTTTGTCTTTTCCTAAATTCACTGTCTCCCTACATCTTGTATTTTTATCAACTATTTTTACAGTTATAAGTAGTGTTATTTATAAAAGAAAATTAAAATATGACTTGCTCTTTGGCCTGCAGTTTATGGGGATTATGATATGAATTTTAATGTCTATTGGAAATAGTTTTCTATAATGATACTAAATTACTGTAGTAGTATTCTACATTTTTTGGTCTTTGTTCCTGTGTGAACATAGGACTTGAATATTAAATTCACATAGTCTCCTAAATAGTTTTTTGGGGGCGGGGGCGACGCTATACGTTAATGTTGGAAATGTGTTTGTACTTCCTTTAGGAACTTCGTTTAGAGGACTACCAGGCTAACCGGAAAGGCCCACAGAACCAGGTGGGAGCAGGTACAACGACTGGCTTGTTTGGGTCTTCTCCAGCCACCTCCAGTGCAACAGGACTCTTCAGCTCTTCCACCACTAATTCAGGCTTTGCATATGGTCAGAACAAAACTGCCTTTGGAACTAGTAAGCACTTGACATCATATTGGACCATATTAAGGGCAAACAGACAACTAAAAGTAAACTATAGTTGTCATTTTGGGATTAGTGCTATAAAGAAAAATAATTCAGGAATAGGGAATGCTGACTATGTAGATGTGGGTGAAATACAGTTTTAAGTGAAGATGGCTAAGGTGGGTCTTCAGTTGACATTGAGCAGTGTCCTACACAAGGAAGTTGAAAGATACATACATTATCTTAAAAAATAGAATCTCTGTAGGCTCATAAAAGAAGATCATTTTGCCCAGCCAGTGTTCTTGAGGTAATTTTAAAATTTTAACATAATCTGGAGTTAGTTGAAGGATAGCAAATGAAAGGTTGCCAGATGTGGTGGTGCATACCTGAAATCCCGGCACTTGGAAAACTGGGGCAGGAGGATGGCCACAAATTCCAGGCCAGCCTGAACTATGTAACAAGACCCTGTCTCAAAAATAAAATGAAAGCTGGGCGTGGTGGCACACACCTTTAATCCCAGCACTCGGGAGGCTGAGGTAGGTGGAGCGTTTTGAGTTCAAGGCCAGCTTGGGCTACAACATGAGCGCAAGATCGGCCTGAGCTACATAGTGCGACCCTGCCTCAAAAAACTAGGGCTGGAAGTTTGGCTCAGTGGCTTAAGCACCTGTCTGGCAGGCGTGAGGCTGTGAGTTTGATCCTTGGTGCCACAAAAAAATAAAATAAAATAAAAAGAAAATGGAAGGATTATTGAGTAGCAAATGAAGATAGGGCAATTCAGATATTAATAGATATTGCTGGATTATTGGGTAATGTGAGGTTTCAAATTTTTGTGTTTTTTTTTTCATTCATTTCTTTATTAATGAATTTTCTTCATTTTTCCTTTTTTTCTTTTTCAGGTACAACTGGATTTGGAACAACTCCAGGTGGTCTCTTTGGCCAACCAAATCAGCAGACTTCCAGTCTCTTCAATAAACCATTTGGCCAAGCTACAACCACCCCAAACACTGGGTTTTCCTTTGGTAATACCAGTACCCTTGGACAGCCAAGCACTAACACCATGGTAAGGAAACAGGCTGTTAGTTAACATTGGGTCTTATTTGTGAAGCTAAGTCATAAGGCTTCTAATTGTGTCACACTAGCAAGTTCTATCTCTACTGAAGTTCTCTGAGTTGAGCATATTTAGTAAAGAGAAGAAATAATTTTTGATCAGCTCAGGCTATACTCTGTACTCATTGAGAGTCTTGGAGCAGGTCATTTATTTTGAGTGTATTTTTCTTTCACTCTGAATCTTGCTTAGTGGATTACAGTTGGCTATTTTGAAGCTATACCTTGTGGTATTTATACCTTGTGGTATTAACTCCAGCCATTCTGTAGGGTTTAGGAGAAAACATGTATTGATTACTTAACTGTATCTCATGTTCTTTCAACTTGTTCCCATAGTGTAGTCAGATGAAGAAAGTCTAGCTCAAGTACAGGTAAACTTAAAACTCAGAGCCATATTAGATAATTACTGCTTCTATGCAGAAATTGAAGGTGGATCAAATTTCCAAAGGCAAGAGCTAAAATTACAAAGCTCTCGTTAGACATTTACGAGTTCAATTATTTAAATACAGGATGACCAAAAAGTACATATCTTTTGTTAATTTTTATAAGATAATATAACAAGAAATATAAAAACTTCTATTCAGTATAAGAATCGACTGATTGAAATGACACCTGCCTGAGCGAATGCTTGGGCTAGTCAGTATGTAAACAAACTCGCTGCCTAAGTGATGCTCGGGCTAAACTGTTAAGTGGTCAAAAGGAGTCAGATGGTGGTTTCTTAGAATGATATGAGAGCAGAAGAAAAAGTAGGTAAGTTGATCTTCATCAGAATTTTAGCTTATGTGCTACTGAAGCAAGCACAGACTTCATCAAAATTAAAAGTTTATGCTGAGTATAGTGTCACAAGCCTATAAAGACTGAGGTAGGAGGATCTATGTAAGTTCCAGGCCGGCATAGGTTATGTAGTGAGTTTAAGGCCAGTCTAAACCACATAATGAGACCCTGTCTATAAATAAATAAACACATATGTCAGTACGCATGCTCACACATGCATACAGCACTTTCCTAGCATGTGTGAGGCCCTTGGTTCAAGCCCCTGTACAACCAAAATAAAAAAAGAGACAAACTTGGGTTGGGGGTGTAGCTCAGTGGTGAAAAGTATATACTCAGCATGTATGCTCAGCATGAGTGCAGCCCCACCCCCATGCCACCCCATAAAAAGCTTTAATAGAAAATTTTAAAATTTTGAGTGCGGAGCCGGGCGTGGTGACACACACCTTTAATCTGAGCACTCGGGAGGCTGAGGTAGGAGGAGCATTGTGAGTTCGAGGCTGGCTTGGGCTACAAGGTGAGCAAGGCTGGCCTGAACTACATAGTGTGTCCCTGTCTTAAAAAACTAGGGCCGACAGTTTGACTCGACGGCTTTGCCTGCCTGGCAGGTGCAAGGTTGTGAGTTCGATCCCCGGTGCCACAAAAAAATAAAACAATTTTTTTGGGGGGTGTCAAAGGAATCATTCATCACCAACAAAGTAAAGAGAAAACCCACAAATGGGAAAAGGTATTTGCAAAGTATATAGTATCTTTTTTTTTTAAGATAGGGTCTTGCTAGGTCGTTCGGACTGTCCTTGAACTCACTCTGTATCCCAGGCTGGCCTTAAACTCACTGTGATCTTTCTGCCTCCACTTCCCAAGTGCTGGGATTACAGGCATACACCACCATGCTTGGCTGCAAAGTATATCATATCTTAAGTGAGACTCGTATACAGACTATATAAAGAATTCTTAAAATTCATTAAGAAAATAGCACATTAAAGATGGCTAGGTATTTGACTAGACATCTTTACTAGAGAAGATACTCAGTGGCTAATGAGCACATGAAAAAATCTTCAGTGTCCTTGGTCATTGCAGAGGTTCGTATCATAATCAGATGATTGGGCGTGTGCAGGGTGGTATGGCCATAGATTCACATCATAATCATAAAATACTACTTGATACCCACTTGGAAAACTAAAATCAAAGAGACAGTAATAATCAGTGATGAAGGAGAAGCTGAACCTTTCATATATTGGTGTTGGAATGTAGAGCATTGTAACTTCTGTGGAAAACAGTTTACTAGTGCCTCAGAGTATTAAACTGTAGATTTCCATGGGATCCAGGAATTGTACATCTTGGTATTTACCCAACAGAAATGAAGGCACAGACTTGAACACAAATGATCACTTGAACACACTGATCATGTGGATCAGTGATGAAGTGCTTGTCTGGCATGCACAGTTCCCTATATTCTGTTTCCAGCAATGCATATAAAAAGGGAGAGGGAATTAAGGCTTTTTTTTTTTTTTTCCGGCATAGGAATCAACTCACGCCTGCCAGACAAGCACTTAAGTCACTGAGCCAAACTCCCAGCCCTAGTTTTTTTGTTTGTTTTTTATTTAAGAGAAATAGACACAGAAAAGAGAAACAAAAAGCCAAAGAGACAAACAACAGCAACATATCCGATATGATAATATTATAGGTTTACAAAATGAGATGGTTGGAATTTGACAGTAGTTGTAATATTGCGTGTCGTTACCTTCAAAGGGGTTGTTCAGATTAACAGATATAGACATGTAAAATTGATCTAATCATGTAAGTATTAACTGTTCTTTTTCAATAGCTAATGCATTTAGTAATATAGTCATTTTAACTATCTTATGTACACCTATTTATAAATTTGTCTTTTTCCTTTTCCCTTCCTTCTTTCCTCCTTTCCCCTTCGAATACCTCTTGTCTTTAAAATAACTGCCCGTATCATCAGTCCTAATATAATCCAACAAAATAGTTCAGAATAAAGCCAATAAAAAATAAAACAATGATCACAAAAAAGAGAAACAAAAAGCTAAAGGGACCAACAAACAACAACAACAAATCCGATACTGTAACATTTTAGGTTTACAAAATGAGATGATTGGAGTTTGACAGTGGTTGTAACATTATATATCGTTACCTTCAAAGGGGTTGCTTAGATTGACAGACATAGACATGTAAAATTGATCTAATCATATGAGTATCAACTGTTCTCTCTCAATAGTTAATGCATTTAGTAGTATAGTCATTTTGACCATCTTATGTATACCCACATATAAATTTATGTCTTTCCTTTTCCCTTTCTTCTTTCCTCCTTTCTCCGTGTAATACCTCTTGTTATCTTCAGAATAAGTGCCCATACCATCGGGCCTAATATAATCAAACAAAATAGTACAGAATAAAACCAATAAAAGATAAAACAATGGAAGCATTACATAGTAATACAATGTTGATTTCTATAATGCCTCGTATTATCTTCTAAGTAGTTGCCTATATCACCTGTTATAGGACAATCAAACAAACCAAAATAGGTTAAAATCTCTCAAAACAGAACAATGAAAGCAATACCGGGTTTCAAAACAGGGTGCTCAAATATCAATAAAAGCTATCCTAATATATTTTGTTATCTTTGGAATAGCTGTCTATGTCATCATATATAATAAAATTAGGCAGATTGCGATAAAGTAAGATCAAACTAAACAGCTCATTGAAGACATTACTGGACTTAAATCCCAGTGATGGTTTATTCAGTTGTCTGCCCCACTCGGTGATATCCCTCTGCCACTGTTTCTGGAGCTGTGGACTTTTTTTATCTCTCTCTAAAATGTCCTTCAGTATTCTTTGTGGGGTTGGCTTGGGTGTCGTAAATTCCTTTAGTAGTTGTTTGTCATGGAAGTATCTTGTTTCTCCATTGACTTTGAAAGATAGTTTTGCAGGGTACATCAATCTGGGTTGGAAGCTGTTTTCTTTCAGGGCTTGAAATACTTCACTCCAAGCTCTTCTGGACCTAATGGTTTGTGTCGAGAAGTCTATCATGATTCTGATGGATTTTCCTTTGTAGGTGATCTTTTTTTTTCTCTAATAGCTTTTAATATTTTGTTTTTGTGTTGAATTTCTGGGATCTTGATTATTATATGTCTGGGTGTAGGTATATTTTGGTTATGTTTAGCTGGAGTCTATATGCTTCACTTACCTGAAAGTCATTTCTTGTTCCCATGCTTGGAAAGTTTTCTGAAATTGTTTCTGTAAATAGGCGTTTAATTTGATTTGTATTGAGCCCTGCTTTTTCACTCACACCTTTTATTCTTTCTTTTCTTTTCTTTTTTTTTTTTTTTTTTTTTTTTTTTTTTTTTTTTTTTTTTGTTTTGCAGCACAGGGGATTGAACTCACAGCCTTGCACCTGTCAGACAGGCGCTTAAGCCACTGAGCCAAACTCCCGGCTCCTACACCTTTTATTCTTAAGTTATGTTTCTTTGGGTTGTCTTGCAGCCGTTGTATTGTTACTTCCAGGTTCCTTGTTATTTTTAAGAGATCTTTCCTTTTGTGATCACAAGCTGCAAACTTGTCTTCAAGGTTTGAAAGTATCTTTAGTTTACTTAAGGTGGTTTTGCCAACTTTCACTGGATTTTTTGAATTCCTGGTAATCTCTTTGAATCTGTTTCATGTATTCTAAATCTTTTTTGTATTGTTCATTCCAGGTTTCCCTCGTTTTCCTATACTCCATTTTTTCATCTATGTCTCCTTTAGGGTTGCCTAGCAGTTCTTTTATTATGTTTTTCATTTCTTCTTTTAGTTGAGTTAGTATTTCTGTTCTAATTTCTTTTATAGCCTCGTGAAGTTGTTTCTTTACTTCAGTTGCCATCACCTCACAAACTTCAGTTGTGGGACTCCCAATCTCCTCTGCGTTTGCATTTCCTGGACTTGCTCTGTTTGAACTGGAGGCCAGAGACTGCCCCCTGCTTCTTTGTCTTGGCATATTCCTGGGTTCCCTTGAGCAAATTGGTACTGGGGACCCAGGCACTCCCTGCATTGGCTGCAACCCCTCTGAAGTGAGAAAGGTTCCTCCAACCCGTGCCGACTATGAATAGCTGATGGTTGCCACTGGGGGCGCTGTTACAGCACTATCCACTGCCTTTCCCCAGCCTGTCTTGCCTCTGTGATGGCTGGTGGGTTGCGCAGGGGCTGGCTGCCATCTGCGAACCTGGGCTGGTGGGTCAGTCACCCGTGGACTCTCCACCACCACCGCTGGAGCGCACATGGAGCCGCCGTCTCCAGACCAAGCCTGTCACCCACAGGGACCCTCCAAGGTGGCCCCCAGTATGCTCGCAGGGAACGGGCTCAGCCTGAGCAACCTCCGTGGGTCTGTGCCCAGCCAGGAGTCCCCAGCCCAACTCCAAGATGTCTCCCCGCCAGTCTTCCCCTCACGCGGGAGGGTGATGACCTCCTCACTCACTGTTCTCCACGTCTGCTTCCCCTGTCCACTGCCACTCTCTTCTGATGCCATCTCTCTGGGGAGAGGACTCTAGGGTCACCACGGCTGCAGCCGCAGCTCTCCGACCGTGCGTCCCCAGGTTCCAGCAACTCCTTTCACAGAGTGGGTCTGGCTCCCTGCAGAGGCACCGCCAGACGCTGCCCTCCTTGTCTAAGTGCCTCTTTCCACTCTTTCTGTGGGCTTCAATTCTCGCTTTAGATTCTTCGTGGGTCCAGAGGACCTGCCTCCCTCCTTTTTGTCTTCCGCATATTGCTATATTGCTGCATCTGGATGGTATCTTTCAGGGAGGCCGCTTACCCTGCTGTTTACTGTTCCGCCATCTTGTCCCGCCTCTTGAATGAATTTCCCAGTCCTAGTTTTTTGAGACAGGTCCAGGCCAGCCTTACACTCGTGTTGTAGCCCAAGCGGGCCTCAAACTCACAACACTTCTACCTCTGCCTCCTGAGTGCTGGGATTAAAGGGGTGCGCCACTGCACCCAGCTCTGGAATTTAAGGCTTTTTAACATTATGTTACTGCATTTGTATTGAGTTGGTTACTTTCAGCAAATTGTTCGTAATTATTTGATTGAAATTCTACTCCCTGATTCACTAGTGATTAGTTCTTTCCTCCTAACTCGTTGAAAATGAAACACCCCACCATATACCTGATGTTTGTTAGAGCACAAGAGTTGGTGAAAAGTTTTACTGGATGCCCAGCACTTTGAGCTCAACATTGTGGAAACAGTGGGCTTCAGTGTAGGTTTGAATTTATGGTCCTGCACTTTGGAGCTGTGACTTCCTGGGGAAGTTTTTGATTTCGCTGAGCTTCCTATTTTGGAAAGTGAAATGCTATACTCCTTGCCTTTCAGAGTTGTGAAGAACTGTTCCATGTTAGCATAATCTCTGTTATATAGACTTTAAAAAGTTGTAACTATTTAAATCATTACTAGAGCCTTTAAGGAAATTTATGGGCTTTTTTGGTGTTTTGTTCTTTTTTTTTTTTTTTTTTGGTACTGGGGATTGAACTCGCGACCTCACACTTGCCAGGCAGGTGCTTATGCTGCTGAGCTAAATCCCCAGCCCTCTTTCTTGGTTTTTGGGGGATGTTTTTTTGGTTGCAGGAATTGAACTCAGGACCTTGCGCCTGCCAGGTAGGTGCTGTGCTGCTGAGCTAAATCCCTGACCCTGTGGCATATCTTTTAATCTGAATGACTTCTTGCAGGGTTTATTTGGAGTTACTCAAGCCTCACAACCGGGAAGTCTTTTTGGGACAGCTACAAACACCAGCACGGGGACAGCATTTGGAACAGGAACAGGTCTCTTTGGGCAGCCCAGTACTGGGTTTGGTGCAGTTGGTTCGGTAGGTGCTTACAAGATTTTAATAGATCTGTTAAAGAAGTTACAAGAAAGGAATCACTGCCTTCTGAGTATTTTAATGGGTATATTGGATGATTTGACAATAAGAGCAAATAAAAGATACAAAATCAAGTTACTAATTAATTTTAGTAGTTCTATTTTCTTTCTTTCTCACTCTTTTTTTTTCCTGTTTTTTGAGACAAAGTCTCACTTTGTAGCCCAGGCTGGCCTCGAATTCACAGTGATCTTCCTGCCTCAGCCTCCTAAATTCTGGGATTACAGGCATGCATCACCACACGTGGCCCTGTAGTTTTATTTTCAATTATAAATTCTCATCTCAGTGACTGCTTACAATTTACTTTTTTTTTTTAAAAAAAAAGTTTTTTTTGAGACAGGATCTCATTGTGTAATTCAGACTGGCCTTGGATGTACTATGTAGCCCAGGTTGGCCTTAAACTCACAGCAATATTCTTGCTTCAGCCTCCCAAGTGCTGGGAGTACAGGCATGTGCCACTGCGCCTGGCTTTATAGTTTACTTCTGATAGCACAGTATAACCTCTATTTTTTAGTTTTCAGATTTTTTAAAATTTTATTTTACTTTAAAGTTATTGTTTGATTGATTTATATTTGGATTTGAACCCAGAACCTTTATACTGAGCAGTATTCTAGCCATTTTGGTTTGGTTTGGTTTTTGAGACAGGGTCTCTTAAATTGATAAATTGCCTGGAATGTACTCAAACTTGCCAGCATCTTCCCTCAGCTTCCCTGAGTTGACAATTATAGGCATACACTGCCACAGCTGGTCCTGATTTATTTATTTATTTGTTTGTTTTTACACTGCACCCCTAGTATCAACAACTAAAATGTCTGCCAAGGGTACCACATGTCATCTGGAGGGTGAAATTGGTCACCCCCAGTTAAGAACCACCATCCCAAACAGTCTCGACTGAATCCAGATGTCGTAGACTCACACAACTCCATGAGAAGACCCCAACGCAGGCAGGCCTACTCAACAAACGAAAAGCAGGAATGTCCAGCAATTACAAGTCAAGTTAATTCCAGTGTAGACCCTGGACAGTATCTGTAGTCTGCTTCAAAGACTAAGGAGCCCTCTCTGACTCAGCAGATGACCTCAGGGTCACTCTTTAATTCTTCTTCTTCTTCTTCTTCTTAAGTACTGGGGCTCGAACTCATGACCTTGTGCTTGCCAGGCAGGCACTTATGCCGCCGAGCTATATCCCTAGCCCTCACCCTTTAATTATATGCAAAGTGGTAATTTATTTTTAAAGTGGCAGATAACATTGTATGGCTTTTATTGTGTACAGCATGAAGTCTTGAAATATGTATTTAAATTTCTAAGGCTTAATTGAGATACTTTCATTTAAGTTAGATAATTCTTACCTCTCATCAGTATTTTGGATGATAAATTGGTATAGCATTTGAAAATGAATTTTTTTTATTTCGAGACAGAGTCTTGCTAAGTTGTCCAAGTTGAACTCAAACTCATTAACCTCTTCCCTCTGCCTGAAATTAAATGTTTTTGATGTTGATCAAATTGCTAGAATTTGGGGGGTTCTCATGGTCCTAGTGGAGCTGGAGTTTTAACTGAATTATTTTCCTTGTCAGTTCATTTAAGTAAAAATTATTAATTGGGAATGCACTTTACGTAAAAATGATGCTAAATTCTATATTATCATTTTATTTTTGTGAGAATTGACATGAAAGTGTGTTACCTATTCATGATGAGCGCTTCAAGCTTCAGACTACTATGTGTACATATATAAAAGAAAGAACCCCCACAAAATATGATCCTGTTTTTATGGAGATTGAAATGCCTTTTATTAATGTTATTTGAGCATATAATTTTTGTGAGAAATTTATTAAATTAACAGTTCGGAAAGCTCATATACCTGTAATAGTAGTTTTACTGATGTATAATTCACATTCCATTCATTTCATTTATTTAAAGTGTACAGATCAGTTGTGTTTTTTTCTTTTTTATTTGTTTTTAGTTTTTTGAGACAGTGTCTCAGTATGTAGTTCAGATTGACCTTGAATTTACTATATACCCCAGGCTGGCCTCCATCATGATCCTTCTGCTTCAGTCTGCCAAGTGCTGGGATTACAGGTGTGCACCACCATTCCCAGGTTTTTTTTTTTTTTTTTAAATATAGTTATCATTTGCAGCTGTCATCACATTCAGTTTTAGGGTGTATTTACCTCATCAAAAAACATAAGCCTATATACTCTCAATAGCAGTCATTCCAGTTTTCCTGCAGTGACCTCAGGCCTAGTTCGTATCTCTGTGGATTTGACGTTCTGGGTATTTCTTTGTGTGGGTTACATTTAGTGACCTTTCCATTGAGCTACTCTCCCAGCCCTTTTTTGTGTTTTGAGATGGGATTTTGTTAAGTCCCTTGGTTGCCCAGGCTGGGCTCAAACTTGTGATCTTCCCAGAATGCTGAGTTTACAGGCTTGTGCACCATGCCTGGCTAGCATGTTTTCCAGACTCATCGTGTTGCAGCATGTTAATTGATTGTCTTGCCCAATTAAATATCTGACACGTTTCTCTTAACTGGCAAAAAAGTTTGATCATCTTGTTATTTTTTTCTAGTTGGTTGAGGCTTTAACAGTAATTCTCAGGCGAGGAACATTTTCTGTTTAGAATCTCACTCAGGTTATTTTCTTCCTCGTAGCCTTTAACCATTTGCCTTATTTTTTTGTTTTTTGTTTTGTTTTGTTTTTTCTAAATAAAAATTGTGACAGGGCTGGAGATTTAGCTCAGTGGCATAAGCACTTGCCTAGCAAGTGATGTCATGAGTTCGATCCCTGATACCAAAAAAACAAAAACAAAAAAAATTGTGACAACTTTTTTCCCACCCTGCATCCTATATATTGCACCCACAGAAACCTTTATTTCCTGTTTGGTGTGTCTTTATATTATTTCAAACTTTGCTGTATTTTCTGTTCTTTTCAGACCCTGTTTGGCAATAACAAGCTTACTTCGTTTGGAACCAGCACAACCAGTGCGCCTTCATTTGGTACAACCAGTGGCGGGCTCTTTGGTAACAAACCAACCCTGACTTTAGGAACCAATACAAACACTTCCAATTTTGGTACATATAAAAAGCAGGTTTGACTCTCTTAAAGTTACACTGACTATACCACACATCCTCCTCCTGATTCATATGATTGAAAGTAATTAAAAATTCTCAGGTAAGCTGTGGCTTGATATGAGAAACCAGAAAGAAAGGTATAAAGTCATAGACAAGACTAGAGATACTTAGTATAGATGTAAATTAGCTTTTTTAAATTTTTATTTTTTAAAATTCCCCCATCAATAGCTGAGGAACCATAAAAGAAGCACATTTGAGTGAAGTAACGCATATTCTGCTAGGCCAAGTTTCAAACAAGGAAATACAGTGTAGATGGGTGGCTTGGAAAGTAGAAACTTTTTTAATTTGAGAGATTATTCAGTAGTTTTCTAGTAGGTTAAAATTTTTTATTTTAGAATTTACGTTCCTTGTAAAACATTGAGAAAATATGGATAAGATTGAACAATACTTAAAGAAGCAGATAACACTAAACTCTTCAGAAGTGTGCAGGACAGATTGAAGTCAGTTTAATGGAAATAGTGTATTATCATCAGTGTTATCACAAATGGCTACCTACATAAGTTTTCAAACAACTACAACATTATTTGTTCAAGAAGTGAAAAGTTCAGTATGGACAAAGGAAATAATGGTTCAGATACTTGCTGAAGATTTCATTGGCCAGATATATCACAGGGTACTGATTAATTCTTTTTGGGAGATGAGTAGAAAGACATTGGCATAGGTCAGCAGTTAAACAGTTCTTCAGTGAATATTTATTTATTTATTTATTGCAATGATGGGGATCAAACCCAGGCCTTTATGCAGCGTAGGCCAAATGTTCTACCACAACTGTATCTTCTTTAGCCTGTTCAGTGAATAGTAACTGACTGTAGTGTCCTAGAAAAACAGACTATTTTAAGCATTAGAGAGATAAAATTAGAAAGATGTGATCCTCACAGAAAGATATATTAAAAAGATACATTTAAAGGATTTTCAGGTACCAGTGCCTAAATTTACGTATTTGATTTAACTTCTATAGCTCTTTTTACTTATATTGTTTACTAACTGGTAGTAATGATTAGATATAGTTCATGAATTTTTTTTCATTATACTTTATTTGAAAGAACAGCTTTGAAGCAGTGGACTTGTTAGCAAGTATAAAATATCTGGATTCTGTATTCTTGTAAAACCTGAAAAGAGAAGATACCAAAGAGTCAAATCCATGATTCTCACCTTTATTTTGTTAATTTTTTTTTTAAGGAAAGGTTTATTTTGGCTCACAGTTTGTAGAGGTTTCAGTCTGTAATTTTGATCGTATTTTTATTTTTTTAGATAGTTATTGCAACCTCTTCCTCAACAAGCCTTTGTATACGTGATTTTTGTACCCAGGCTCAGACTCACGACCTCACGCTTGTCAAGCAGGCGCTTACGCCACTGAGCTAAATCCCCAGCCCCTGGTTTTTTAATTATTTGAGTTGTTTTTTCTTTCCTGAGACAGGATCTTGCTATGTTGCCCAGGCTGGCTTTCCACTCCTGGGGTCAGGCATTTTTTCCTCCTGAGTAGTTGGGGCTACAGGGCCATACTGCCATCCTTACCCAGCTAATCATATGAAAATGGAATACATACACTATGTCTCTATGTTCTGTAGCCATTTGGTGGACCATAATAGAAATGACTGTGATCTGTGACGTTTTAGCCTCTTTACCAATTTTCACCACCCCCACCCCCACCCCACCCCACCCCCGGCACCGGGGTTTGAACTCACAACCTCGCGCCTGCTAGACAGGCGCTTAAGTCACTGAGCCAAACTCCTGGCCCTGGTTTTTTGAGGCAGGGTCGCACTGTGTAGCTCAGGCCAGCCTTGCACTGGCGTTGTAGCCTAAGCCAGCCTTGAACTCACAACGCTCCTCCTACCTCAGCCTCCCGAGTGCTGGGATTAAAGGCGTGGGCCACCACACCCGGCTCTTCACTCCCTTTGGAAATGCATGTGTCAAAAACTTTATTTGTAGAGCACTTCATATTTTAGATTAAATGTTATTATATCTAACAGTGTGTTTGTATACACTATACACCATTGAGTAGGCTGTACTTGTTAAATATATTTGATCCTATTCCATATTTGCATATTTGTGATTTCTTTGGTGGATTTTTGTTCTGTGAATATATTCATACTCATGTTTACTGATTTGCAAATGAAGGGTGTTAGCTTTAAATGAATTATCCCACTAACTTGCTAGCTGGATTTGAATTGATTTTTAATTTAATTTTAATTTTTAAAATTTTTTTGAAAGTTGATAAACTAGACAGAATCGGAGGAAAATGTGTGGTATAAACAGTGAGTTGAGACTTACCTTCCTTCCTGCAGGTTGGAGGTAGTTCATCAGGTCTTGTTTTCTGCTCTTTGAGGCCTCGTAAGATCCCAAAATATTAATTCAAAAAGGAAAAAGCAAGCTGGGTATGGTGGCGCATGCCTGTAATCCCAGCACTTGCAAGGCTGAGGCAGGAGAATTGCTACAGAGTTCGAGGCCAGCCTGGGCTACAAAGTGAATTCAAGGCCAGCCTAAATCATATAGTGAAACCCTGCTTTCAAAAAAACCAAAAAAAGGAGAAAAGAAAAAAGCGTATCTCCTAGTACAGTTTCTAGTCTTTTGTCTTTTGAATCAGAGTCTCATTATGTAATTCAGGCTGACTTTGAGCTCACTATGTAGGTGAGGCTGGGCTCAAACTCATGACACACTCCTCTTGCCTCATTCTCTTGAGTGCTGAGATTAAAATTGTGCTCCACTATGCCCTTCCTGGTGCATTTTTTTCCCCCTTAAAGATTTTTCATTGTTTGTGTCAGCAGCCTTCCGTTTTCGTGGTGTAGCTATTAGCACAGTTGAAGAAAAGATTTAACAAATGTATGAATCAGATGTGTCGAGATTAAGCCACATCATTTGCTTGAATTTTAAAATCACAGGAAATAAGCTTGCTTTCAAACTTTCTATAGTCTTTGAATTTTTTGACCTTTTTCATTGACATAGCAATTGAAATAATGGCATTACAAAGTATCATATTTTTAGTTAATGATACTGTTACCTATTCTAAAGTAATCTTTCTGTTTTAATTTGCTTTTGTACTTCTACCTATAATAATTTTTTAGAATGATTTTAAGAGTTTTATAAACAGAATTTTTTGGTCAGTTGTTGATTTTTAAGGATGAGGTTTATTTTGAGTCACAGATTTTTACCCTGTTATAATGAGGGATTAATGATGTACTAGTTATTTTGTTGATGTGAGTATATCTGAACAAGAAACAAAAAGTAATAGCAATGCAGTGTAGGTATCTTTGTTTAATAAAGGGTAATTACAAGATTTTTCTCTAAATGGCAAGTTATAATGAAAGTGAAAATCATGGTCAGCTTTGTCATCTCTGATAATAAAAGAAGTTATTCAACTCAAGATATGTATAGGTTATCTTTTTTTTTTTTTTTTAATAATAGCTAGCTGAATCCTGAAATGTTCTTTTGGGTTGCTTCCATGTCATTACCCACACATAGCTACCCATACCAGATCCATCTGTTTAAAACAGAACCTGCTATAGAGATTTTTGTAGGTACCTTTCTCTTAGTAAGAACCTATGAGTTCTCTAGAGTGTATTTGTTGACTGTCATAATTTTTAGTGAAAGTTTAAGGGAATGAGTTTCTCTTCCCACAAGTGATTTGAAACATTTGCATTGAGTACTTTTGAACCTTTTAAAGGCTATGTTCTCAAAACTCAGGCACATTCATTTAGTTTTAATGTTAGGTATTATCCCATATTAAGTTGATGGTTCAAGAATGAAATGTAATGAAATAAATATGAAAACTTATTTGTAGGTGTCAGAATTTTAAGAAATAATTGTTAGTCTGTGATTTAAAATTCCTAAATATTAATTGAAAGTATGCAAAGCTTTAAGTTAGACTTCTATGGACTAAGTTCCCTTGTAGAGAAATTTGAGTGTTAAAAAAAGTACAGTCCTCTCATTCTTTTGTCTGTTTAGGTTTTGGTACAAATACCAGTGGGAATAGTATTTTTGGAAGTAAACCAGCACCTGGCGCTCTGGGAACAGGGCTTGGCACAGGATTTGGAACAGGTAAGGAACTACTACCACAAGTTTCAGGAAGTAATACATCTTGATTTTGAGATTGCTGGAACTTAAAAGAGTTCCATTTGATTATGTGCCTGAAATAAGAGGCTTATGTTTTCAGTTTTGCAAGTGGATTTGTAAAACATTCATAGCAGTTAATGATGTACTAGGTCCCAAATTATTACTGTTGTTTGCAGTATTGGGGATTTAAACCAGTAGTGCTACTGGTTTAAATGCTCCAGCCATTTTTTTTTTTTTTGAAATAAAAATTGTCCAGGTTGGGCTTGTACTTTCTGTTCTGCTCAGTCTATCTAGTAGCTGGGATTGCAAGCATGCATCACTACCTAGCAAACATTGACACTTTATCTTTTTTTTTTTTTTTTTTTGTACCGGGGATTGAACTCACAACCTCGCATCTGCCAGGCAGGCACTTGCCACTTTCATCTTTTTTGGTCAGGGGGTGGGTATTGGGTATTGAACTCATGACGTTGCGTATGCCATGCAGGCTCTTGTGCCGCTGAGCTAAATCCCTGGCCCCGACACTTTTATCTTTAAAAAATACTTTGAGTTTTACAAGGTCTGTGCATACCTTTCAGTTCTTTCCACTGTGATTAGAGATCTTGAATATCACTTTTTTCCCTTTTCTTACTGTCAGTGCATTTGAGGATCCTGAAATGGCAGGGTCATCACCATGAAATGGAAAAGTGTTAAAGCATGTACAGTTAAACAAGATTGTTTAGCCATACAGTTTGCCTACTTTTCCCAGTTCATATGACTGAGTATGATCATTTAGTTGCAAACCACTGGTTCTTTGGGTTTTTTTTTTTTGGTTTGTTTGTTTGTTTTTGGTATCGGGGATCAGACACAACTTCGCGCCTGCCAGGTAGGCGCTTATGTCACTGAGCTAAAAACTCCTGGTGCTCTTTTGTCTTTTTGAGACAGGGTCTCACTACACACTTCAGGCTGGCCTTGAGCTAACTTTGTAGCTCAGGCTGGTCTCAAACTTGGAATGATCTGTCTGCAAACCACTTGCAAACCATGGTCTCTGTTCCCAGTATTAGTATCTGTTTTTCCTTTTGTGAACTAGTGATTCCCTTGTCATCTCTTTAATTGAAGCTCCTCTTTTTTTTTTTTTTTTTTTTACTGTGAAATGTTACCTTCATTTCCTCTTTAAAGTAAAAGATACAAGTGCTGGTGAAGTTTCAACAATTCTGAAATACATTGAAAAGTCCAAGGGTTTCAGCTATGAAGTACCAGCTGCTGAAAACGTAGCATGTATCTTGTGAGACTCCTTTCTGTGCATTTTTCAAGCATGCATATATATAAACATTTGTACACACGTATTTATAGAGAGGATTTTGATTGTATTCTTTTTTTTTTTTTTTTTTTTTTTTTTTTTTGGCGCGGCACTGGAATCGAACTCACGGCCTTGCACCTGCCAGGCAGGCGCTTAAGCCACTGAGCCAAACTCCTGGCCCTGGTTTTTTGAGGCAGGGTCGCTCTATGTAGCTCGAGCCGGCCTCGAACTCACAACGCTCCACCTACCTCAGCCTCCCGAGTGCTGGGATTAAAGGCGTGCGCCACCACGCCCGGCTTTGATTGTATCCTTAATAATAGCCATATCCATTGTGAGTGAAATTTTTTGTTTGTTTTTTGATGGTAGTGGTACTAGGTTTTGAACATACAACTTCACACATGCTAGACAAGTACTCTACTGCATTGCTGTGTGCCTAGTGCTGTATGAATGATTTCTTTAAAATCAAAGGCCAAAGTCGGGCGTGGTGGTGCACGCCTTTAATCCCAGCACTTGGGAAGCTGAGGTAGGTGGAGGGTTTTGAGTTCGAGGCCAGCTTGGGCTACAGTGCAAGCGCAAGGCCGGCCTGAGCTACACAGTGTGACCCTGCCTCAAAAAAACTACGACTGTTAGTTTGGCTCAGTGGCTTAAGCACCTTTCTGGCATGCGTGAGGCTGTAAGTTCGATCCCCAGTGCCGGGGGGGAAAAAAAAAAAAACGAAAGGCCAAGGTGCATTAATTCATCATAGTATTACTGTAGTGGGCTATAACCAGAATTTTAAGAGCATGAACTAAAAGTAAACATCATTGTACACAGCAAGTTTAGTATCCTTTTCATGAAACTTTTGTTTCAGTTATGTATAGCACACATTTTGGTTCTCAGTGTACTTCATATCATGTGTTATAGTGAAAATTGTTTGAAATAATCGCCTTAGGTAGTATACCATGACTTATGTTTTCTTTTACATAGCATTAGCTACCTTTTTTTCCTTTCTGGTCAGTATGTATAGATCTGTCTCTTTTTAAAAATAACTGCTTAGCAGCCAGGCGTGGTGGCACGCCTTTAATCCCAGCACTTAGAAGGCTGAAGCAGAAGGATTGCTGCAAGTTTGAGGGTAGCCTGGGCTACATAGAGAGACCCTGTCTAAAAAAAAAACCAAACAACATAAAATGACTGTTAAGTATATGTGTATATGTATATATGCATACTTTACTTACATCATAATTTATCTAACTTTCTCCCATTGTTAGACTGTTCAGTTATTTGATACTGTTAGCAGAGCCCTCATTGTAGATCTTTGTGATACAATTTTATTTGTATGTTACTGTAGAATCAGGTCTAACTAGAATTACTGTGTCTAGAGGTATGCGTATTGATTTTGCTACATTTTTTTCTCTAAAAAAGAGTGCCAGTTTGTATTATTGTTCACATTGTATAAAAGTGCCCCATAGGGTATTTTACTTTATTTTGTTTTGTTTTGTTTTGTTTTGTTTTTGAGTTGGCTGTCTCACTTTGTCGCTTAGGCTGGTCTCGAACTCCTAGGCTCATGGTACCCTTCCCCATCAGCCTCCTAAGTAGCTAGGACCACAGACTTGTGCCACTGCACCTTGTTTATTGAACTTTTTACATCTTTTGATAATGGAAATTGGTATGTTTCAATATGTACTTCTCCCATTGCTAGTGAAGGTGGGGATCTTACAGTTCTGTACTGACGTGATTTTTGTTTCTTAGTTTTATTTTTCGGAAATGCCTTATATTGCTTTTGATTATGTGGTACAGTTTCAGCTAAGCTTAACTTGCCCAATTTCTACCACAAAAATTTTGCAAGAAATAAAAACTAAAAAGTCTGGTTTTTTTGGCATAATGTGATCCCATAACATAAGTGAATATATCAATGTTTGCTTCACAGCCTGGAGGGAAAAAAAAATAGTTTTTGTATGAGTGAAAATTAAAGAGGGCTTTTTCAAGGATTGTTTTGACTGACATTTTATTAATAAAAATCTGTGATACTTCTCTAATGTTAGAGATACATGTGCTTCTCAGTTTAGGGTGGGATTATGATAAACCTATTATAAATTGAAACTATTGTAAATTGTATATGCATTTAATATGTTAACCTACTGCACGTTAGTGTAGCCTATCTTAAGCACACTTAGAACTCTTTCATTAGTCTACAGTTGGGCATTACATTAAGAGCATTGTACTCCCTGTCATTAGCTCTGGAAAAGAACAAGGCACAAATTTCAAAATACGGTTTCAATTGAGTACTTATTACTCTTGCATTATCAAGTCAAAAAAGGTTCTTTTGAAGACTCTGTATTTACCCGTCTTTTTTCTTCCCCTTTTGTGATACTGGGGATTGACCTCAGGGCCTTTGCACTGAGTTACCTGTCTCCCTCTTTGTGATTCTGGGAGTTGATCCCAGGTCTTTCATATGAGCAATGTATTTTTTATTCTGAGGGCAAGATCTTCCCAAGCAAGTTTCAAACTGGAAAGCCTTTTGCCTTAATCGCAAAGGGTGCTAGGATTACAGTAGTGTGCTTCTATACCTGGCTTATCTAAGTGTTTTTAGCTATGTGATTTTGTTCATAGATAAATTTTCATGTGCAAGTTTTATTTTTATGTGGTTGTGGTTATTTTTAGCTTCTGGTCTTGCAAGTTATGAACAGAAATGTCTTCTAGTTTACAGTATTATAAAATATTCTGTACCTTTCTTTTCTCTCTCTTTTTTTGAGACAGGGTTTCGTCTTACTGTGTAGTTTAGGCTTGTCTTGAACTCGCTATGTAGCTGGCCTTCAACTGTGGAAGTCCTACCTCAGTCTCCCAAGTGCTGAAATTACAGGCATTGAGGAAGTCTCCCAAGTGCTGAATTACACCTTGTTCTGTACCTTTTTTTTTTTTTAACATTGTTTCCTTTTACACAGTATTTCCTTTTACACAGTGAACTTTGCATCTTAATGTATTTAGTATTCCTTACTTAAATAGTTATCCCTCACAAAACAAATCACTTGTCTTGTTTTTCATTTTGATAGTTCTGTGGATTGAACCCCTGGGCCTACTGCACAAGTGCTGTATCACTAACTATATCCCTATCCCTTTTTAAAATTTTATTTTGAGACAGTGTCTTGCTAAATTGCCCAGAGTAACCTGAATCTTTGGACCGTTATGCCTTTATCCTCCCAAGTAGCTGGGATTAGAGGTGTGTGCCACCATGCCGAGTGAAACAAGTCTCATTTTTGTTGCTCCACATTATTCCTTATTCATGCCTTGTACATAGAAACTCAACAGACAGATCAGTGAAGAATTTTACGCTCCCAGCCTTACAGCAATAGATCATGTAGACGAAGGAGAATTGTAGGAGTTAGCAAGCACAGCATATTGGGAGTCCTTGATCATCACATTTGCTAAAGCATACCTGTGACTTTGCAACACTATTATATGTAAACATGTTATAAACTCTGCATTTTATAGTGACACAGATAAACTATCATTGTGTTGTATGGGAGGGGCATTAGCTTAGTGGATATTCCCCTGCAGTGTCTCATTTTGATTCAAACATATGCTTCAACAGACGTAAATGTTCCATAATGTAGGCCTTTGAGTACTTCATGAATCGGCTGTATAAATAATAAATGTACAAATGTAAAAGATTTTTAAAAAATGTTTAGGTTTAAGTGACCAATCTTATTATAAGAAATACTATATAGACTCTGGCATGTGACTTTTACCCCCAGGAACATTTTTTACACCCAGGAACATTCATAAAATCCTAGGTTTATCAATCTCTTTGTTTTGCAGTTGGCGGTAACTACCATGAGTACTATCAGTTATACACCATTTTCTTTGTAATTTCCATATTTTCCATGAGTAAGTTGACAGGTAACCTCTGGTAAAATTGATTCTTAAACTAAGAAATAACAGAAAAGTCTTCTGTTTAAAGCTAATAGATACCAAAGATAAAATTGTAACATTTGTTAGAAGATCTCAAAAAGAACATAACCATTTTCACTTTTTTCTTGAATGTCCTTGAAATTTCCAAGCCTGTGATTACCCTTTTGTCACTCAGTGTAGATTCATTATGATTCCCACAACTTATCATAAATACAGCACCTTCTCCTGTATTGACAAATTACCATACCCATTATCATATCACCTATAGCAGCTTACTCAGAATGTCTCTGAAGTTGTAGGTGAAATCTCTTCATTAGACACACAGTGCCATTTGTACATAAAATAAGACAGGCTTGGATAAAACGTTTTTCCATTGATTTTTTTTTTTTTTCCCCAGCACCAGGAATCGAACTCACAGCCTCATGCCTGCCAGACAGGCGCTTAAGCCACTGAGCCAAACTCCAGCACTAGTTTTTTGAGGCAGGGTCGCACTATGTAGTTCAGGCTGGTCTCGTGCTCACGTTGTAGCCCAGGCCGGCCTCGAACGCAAAACACTCCACCTACCTTAGCCTCCCCAGTGCTGGGATTAAAGGCGTGCACCACCATGCCCGGTTTCCATTGATAAATTGTAACAGCCTGTGCTCAGGTCATTTTACAAAAGTCCCTTTTCAGATCATTGGAACCTTATAGTGCTGTTTTTCTACCAAAATTCAGGTTTTAGACCGTTTCATCTTTACGCAGGAATGCTGTAAAGATGAAAAAAAACATTTACCCAAACAATTTATTTTAAAATTAAGAGACAGTGTCTCACCAAGTTGCCAGAGTTGGTATTGAAGTTGAGATCCTCCTGTCTTGCTGGTATGACCATGCCCAGCAAGAAAGAAAATTTTATCCATGTTGTTTGCTTAATTAAATTTTTATTTTCACTAGTATACATGTTTGCAGCACATAATGATTATGTTTATCTTGAAGAGCTGGTACATGTACCTAATACATCATTTTCCTTTTTTTTCTTTCACTATTTTCTTTTTTGGTACTGGGAATTGAACTCAGAACCTCACACTTTCCAGGCAGGTGCTGCACCGCTGAGCTACATCCCCGGCCCCGTATTTCTTTTTTCATGTTTATATATTTAGGTTTCATCTGAGTTGGTGGGGGAAGTGGTAAACTTCCAGAAAAAAACAAATCCTAAAATCTGCTGTGAACTATTTTTTTTTTCAATGAAGAAATATAATTTTAGCATTCTTTGGAGCTTTTACTAATTACTAATGAGTTAAAACTTGCAGGAATTCTTAGGACTTATACCCAAACTGAGCATTGCTACATGGTCTTATTTTTGGTGAGGTTGTACAGGCAGCAGTTTATCCTTTCAGTAGTTGCCATTACTGATTTATACTATATAGATTCTCTTTGTGTAAACTTCCTATTACCTCTTCACTTGTGATCTCAAAGCAGTTCCCATATTCCCATAGTATATTTTTGGGCTCCAAGTATTTATCTTCTTTTGGTTTGTCTTCTGTTTTGTTAGGGGATCAAATCAAGGGCCTTGCTTACATTAGTCAAGTGTGCTACCACTGAGTTATATATGTACAACCCCAAAATTACAAGTTTTTTTTTTTTTTTTTTTAATTGTGTATTTCTGCAATGAGTTGTATTCCAGCCAGTCTGGTTCAAACTTGAATCTGTTCAGTAACCTTGTTGTAAGACATTCAGCTGTTAATTTGGTTAAAGCAGTTTTTGTGATGGTTATCTTTTCAGATGTACCACGGTTTGAACTGCATTTGTACTGTTTACATCATTTGTGATACTGAGTTAATTACTAAACCCTCAGTTTTCTCATCTTTAGAATGGTGATGCATCCTACTGCAATTGTATTAGCTAATACCAATTGAGTGTATTTAGTATGTACAGACATCGAAATGCTTTGCACATTTTTTTTAATCTTAGGATAAACATCTAAGCTGTGTACTGTAATCTCATGTTATCGTTGAGGAAATTGAGGCATAAAAACTATTTACCATATTAGCTCTTTTGTTGAAATGGCTAGTCATTATAAAGTTTCCAAATGTGTAATATTTTTAAGTAACTGACCTCTGGCAAACATTCAAAGGAACTTCTGTGGCGCTTTTTCTTTCCTCTTGTCTCCATAGCTCTTGGTGCTGGACAGGCATCTTTGTTTGGGAACAACCAACCTAAGATCGGAGGGCCTCTTGGTACAGGAGCCTTTGGGGCCCCTGGATTTAATACTACGACAGCCACTTTGGGCTTTGGCACCCCCCAGGCCCCAGTAGGTAAGTGTCAGTCACTTTAGAAGGCTTTACTCCATTGATTTCTGGCTAATAGTTTTGCTGACTTGATTTTCCTACTCACCCCATCTCATCCCTGTCAAAACAGTTATGTACCTGCATGTCCTTAAGCAGTCATGTAGCATGGAAGGACTCAGATCCTGGCCTTCCTTGTTTCCCCATTCCCAGCCCTAGTTCCTCAGAGATACTACTTTTGTTACTATTTTTAATTCATCTGGAATGTAATCAAGCTCTTAAGGCTAAATGATGTACTTACACTAGTGTGGTTTTTTAAATTAAGTCTATGTAAATCTAACTTGTTATGCTAGATGAGCTCACTTATCACATGTACCTTTTTGACTTCTGCCAATATGTTTACTAAATTTACTACATTCCTTGGTTTTATCTGCTGATACATTTTTCATGCTTTATTTAAATGCTCCTTCCTAGTTTTTGCACTATCCTATCACCTTTATTTATTTCTAACTTGAGAAACTTGAACAGTTTTTAATTAAATATTTTAAAAAGAAAGTCATGTTCTTGGAAATGAAAAATTAGTATCACTTGACATAACTACAGTGTGAGTTAGCTAGAAGAAAAAGAAGTTTCTGTACTACTAAATTCATTTGTACTGTCATGCATGTGCCACGTTTTTAGACACCTTTGCAAATTTAAACTGTGTACCTCTGTATTTTTGCTTATTCTGTCAACCAGGTAATAGTGTGTCTTGCATCTCCTTTGTGAAATGAAGATATTAATGTCCTTAACCTGCTGCCTCCTTCTTTCCGTTTGTTTGTTTGTTTGTTTGTGGCAGTACTAGGGATTGAACCCAGGACCTTCACACTTACCTACATCTCCAGCCTTTTATTTTTAATTCTTTTTCCTAAGTTACCAGATAGGACTCAAACTTGTGATCCTCTTCCCTCAGCCACCTAAATTCCTGAGCTTGAAGGTGTACATCACTTCATCCAGTTCCATCTTTATATTTTTATATTGATAAAGTTTATAAGTAAATTCTATTCTATAACCATTGCTATCTTCTGTTCTTCGAGTAATGAAAAGTTGTTCGGATGAAGCTAGCATTTGCTTAATAGGTTATAAAAATATCACTGCCCAGTATAGTACACCTTTATCATACACCTGAAAGGTTTTTTCTCCTGTATTAACTCACATCATCTTAACTATTTCAGTTTGCTAAGAATGATAATCAGAATTCTTCATTTCCCCTCAGTACTCATTTTTCTTATCCCTTTGTTCTCCTGCAGCAGTAGAAACTCTGGTTATTCTCTAAGCCTTTATCATTGCCCCAGGATCTTTATTCCTTTTATATCTACTCAGTAAGAACTGCTGTGTCCAGAATTTCCCCTCATTATTTCCTGAATTTTTTGGAATATGGTCAGTAAGTGATGTATATATGAGTGGTAAACTTTGAATATTTAACAGGTCTGAAAATATCTTCATTCATTCCTTACAATTTAATGTTACAGAATTCAATGTGGAATGTATTTATCCTTGGAACTTTTGATGATATTCCTTCTTGCAGTGACCGTTACTGATGATCCAGTGCCTTTCCAATTCTTGTGTGACCTGTTCTCACACCTTTGAAAGTATTTAGGATTATCTTTTTGTTCTGATATTTTACTGCTTTGCTTGTGTGCATGTGTGCATGTGTTCTTGCACATGTGTGTATTTAATCTTAATGCTTGTATCAACTATTCCGACTTTCTATAAGGGTTTTTTGGGAGGGTATTTTGTAAATAATTCTTCTCAAATTTTTAATTTATAAGAATTCTTGTTTCTTCGAAGTTCTATTTTTTCAAGCACCTAGTTCTTAGATATAGTATTTCTTGAAACTGAATTTGTTAGTAATTGGATTTTTTTTAGATTTCTCTATTCCTTAAACCTTTGGGATTATTTTTGTGTTGACCTTGATGTTTGATGTTTCTTTTTGTTCAGAATGTTTCTTTCCGTTAAACACGAAATTAAAAACAAAAACAGAAACAACAAAAATACCTCCCTGTCAATGTTGAGTTTGTGGGTAGAGGTTATGTACCAACACATTTCATTTTTGGGTAAGTAGTCTGGAAATTAGGTTTCATCCGAAAGTTCTTTCAATGTTAGATGGCTAAATTGTTGTCTCTAGGATTATGCAGTTACCCTCAGTATTTGCTTGTCCTTTCTCTACATTTACTCAGTTTCGTGAGAGGAATACATATTGATACAGGAGTATGGTATGGTTAGGGGTGTTTTTTTGTTTGTTTGTTTTTCTTTTTTTTCTTTTTTTCTTTTTTTTTTTTTGTCTTGAAACAGGGTTTCACTGTGCAGTTCAAGCTGGCCTTGAACTCACTTGTAGCCCAGACTGGCCTTGAACTCAAAACAATCCTGCCACATCCTCCAAGTGCTGGGACTACAACCATGTACTACCATGTCCAGCAGCAATGGTTAGCTTTATGAATAGACTTTGATTAATTCTTCCCTCCTCTTGTTATTAGTCTCACTTCACCAATTCTGCTTTTAGTAGTTTGTTTCGTATTACTCACGTTTGAACCTAGAGGCTCTGCACTAAGCTACACAATCCTGTACACACATACACACCTTCCAGGCTGGGCTCTAACTTCTGATCCTTGCGTCAGTTCCTCAGGTAGCTGGGATTATGGAGCTATGCCACTATACTCAGCAAATCTGATAGTTTTAAGTCCCTAATCTTGTGGGATTCTTCAGAGACAATATGCTCTGATAACCCTTGAGAGTGTTGTCTTGGTTACTTTTCTCCCACTGTGGAGATGGAATACCTAACACCCAAAATTAAGGAAGGAAAGGTATTTTAGCTCATAGTTTGTGGAGGTTTCAGTCCATAATCAGCTGGTTCCAAGGCAGGGTGGCATGGCAGAGGAGCAACAATTCATGGGGGCAGAAGACAGCAAAAGCAGTGAGAGCAGAAGAGAAAAGACAGCAGGCCTTTTTCCCTCTCTTATATTGGATGCAGGCTACCCGTCCAAGGCAGGTGTTGCAGTCACACCATAATGCCAGCATTAGACCATGAATCAGTGACAAATTCTAGAGGCCTGCTCTCATGACTGCATGAGGCTCTGGTGCGGGTGCATCTAGACACAAACCATAACAAGTGTATTCTGAACAATAGTTGCCTCTGTCCTGCTTTGTCATTCCTTTGTCCAGTTCTTTTCCCTACAAATTTGAAATATTTTCTGATCTTTTCATTTGTTACCTTTCTCATTCTTTCTCATTTTGAGTTTACATAGATAAAGCCATATATTTTAATGAGTTCTCTGCAGAAAGAGAAGGTAAATTAGAATTCTAGTCAATCTCTGTATGTACTTTAGAATCAGCTTTATCATTAAAGACGATATTTTATTTGTTACCTTTGGTAGTTTCAGTAGGTGGTAGGCTTAGCTGTTGCAACCAACCATTTTTATTTGAATAGCTTTTCAACGGAATTTCAGTAATTCGTATTTTTTGGAAGAACTAATTTTAAATCCCCGAAATAAGAACTTAATACTGCAGTTTTATATATGAATACTACTACCCATTTAAAAGTAATTGTGTTGATTTTTATTTATTTATTTTTTTGAGATAAGAATCTCACTTTGTAATTTAGGCTGGCCTTTTAAGAGCTCAGTATGTAGCCCAGGCTGGCCTGAAACTCATAGTGATCCGCCTGCCTCAGCCACCTCAGTGCTGAGATTACAGGTGTGTGCCACCATAGCCAGCTTGTATTGACTTTCAGAATATAGATCTTTTACATTAATTGAAAGGTCCTTTAGAGCATGTGTGAATCTATTACTGTGAGCCAGTCTTTTCTTGTCTTTAAAAATCTCAATTATGGTGACTTCCTTTACAATGCAGTTCAGTCCATTGTTCAGATTGTTTGGAAATCTAATCCTGCTTCCATAGAATTTCCATCTAGTAATTCTGCTTTTACCTCCTAAAGCTAAGCAAAACTAATCTTCAGTTGTGTGCATGTGTGTCTGTGTGTGTGTAGGTAACTCATTGTCTTTTTTATTTATTTTTATTTTTTGGTACTGGGGCTCGAACTCACAGCCTCGCACCTGCCAGGCAGGCGCTTCTGCCACTGAGCTAAATTCCTGGCATAACTCATTGTCTTTCTTTTAGATAAATGATTGTCAGTATCTTCTGTTTTTATCAGATGATTGATTTTTATCCTTTACCTGATTCTTTTAATTGTTTGTTCATGATTTAGTTGTTTGGCACCTTTTAAAATTGTTGTGCTGGGTATAGTAGCACATACCTGTAATCCCAGCACTTGGGAGGCTGAAGCAAGAGACTGCCATGAGTTTGAGGCTACTCTAAACTATATAGCAAGACCTTGCCTCAAAAAACCAAAGACATCAACAACAAAAACCCCCCAAAACAAAGGAAAATTGTTAGGACCAGAATTGAATATACTAGTGGTTGCTTATTCTCTTAATTTTGCCAATGCATCAACTCTCTCATCTGTATCTTTTAATGAGTAAACATAGAAAAGGTTTTATATTTATAATACAAAAATAAAACTTACACACTTTCCTAATTGTGTGCAAGTTTGTTAAAGGAATATTTTATTCCTTTGAGCAAGCTCAGGTAGGATGACTGGTGCTTGGAATGATGACAGTTTTTGATGGGTCAGAGTTTTTTTTAAATGGATAAACAACTGTCATGGAATAGAATCACTACTAAAGATAGAGTTCTGTAAATTTTTTTCTTACTCTCTTTGTATAGTCTGCAGAATAATACTGTGCCATGTTATTTTTAATATTCTCTCTCTCTTTTGTTTTTTTTTTTGGTACTGAGGATCGAACTCACGACTTCATGCTTATCAGGCAATGCTTGAACTACTGAGCCCCCGGCCCTCTAATACTTCTTACTCTTTGTTTCTTCGGTAGTAGATATTGAACTCAGGACATTTGTGCCAAGCTACATGTCCAGCCTTTTCTTTTTATTTTGAGGCAGGATCTCATAAAGTTCAAAATCTCAGGTTGCCTAGGCTGGGCTGAAATTAGCAATCTTCTGCCTCAACTTCTCAGAGTGCTGCAGTTGCATGTGTGTGCAGCCATTCCTGGCACTGTCCTGTACTTTTTGCGCGCCTATTATCTTTCATTTCTTTTTTTTTTTTTTTCTTTGGCACCGGGGATCGAACTCACAACCTCACACCTGCCAGGGCAGGCGCTTAAGCCACTGAGCCAAACTCCCAGCCCTGGTTTTTTGAGGCAGGGTCGCACTATGTATCTCAGGCCAGCCTTGCGCTCGCATTGTAGCCCAAGCTGGCCTTGATCTCACAATGCTCCTCCTACCTCAGCCTCCCAAATGCTGGGATTAAAGGCATGTGCCACCACACCTGGCTTGCGCGTCTATTATCTTAAATTGGGTAAGAATGTCATGAATAAATATTTTACTCGATATTCTTTATTAAATTGACCTCTCTGGATTACAAAATCCTGAGCAAACTTGCACTATCTCGTTTTCTTTTTTTGAGATAAGATTTCTTTGTACAGGCTGGCCTTGAACTCACTATGTACCTTACCTAGGCTGGATTTGAACTCATGGTTATCCTTCTACCTCAGCCTCCCTAGTGTTAGGATTATAACACTAGGGAAACTAAGCTGACTAAGCTGAGCTTTATACCACCTGTTTAATAATACAGATTTTTAAAAATTTTTTATTTTCTTCGTTTTTAGATGGTGGGGCTGGGAATTGAACCTAGGGGCTTACACATACTATAAGTAAGTGCTTTACCACTGAGCTTCATGTCCAGCCCAGTAACAGCATATGGAGTCAGACATCGTGGCGCATTCCTGTACGCATACTCAAGAGGCTGAGGCAGAAGGATTGCCAGTTCAAACACAGCCTGGGAGATGTAGTGAGACACTGTTTCACAATAAAAAATTAAGAAGGGGTGGGAATATAGCTCAGTGTAAAGGCCCTGGACTCAGTCCTCAGAAATGCCTTTTTAAAACGTGTGTGTGTGTGTATGTGTGTGTGTATCGCATGCATTGTTTTAATGTTTAATGAATACATCCAATCTTGAGAAAGCTTTGTTGGGTTAAGGGAGAGTGCACTTGTTTTTCCTTAACTTGCTGCAGTTTTCTATTCTGGTTTTTGTTGTTGCTATTGCTTTTGTCATCTCCCACTCACCCTATTTGAGTCAATTTTCAAAATGTTTTTTGTTTGTGATATTCTTCAGTGTGTGTATTATCTACCATATATTGATGTTAGCCTATTTCTAAAAGTTTGTAAGAGGAAAATTAGTTTTTTAATCTCTAAAATGTGTTGATATTTATATATATTCTGATCAGTTTTTGTTGTTGTTGTCTTTTGGTACTGGGAATTGAACTCATGGCCTTGCACTTGCCAGGCAGGGGCTTGTGCCGCTGAGCTATATCTAGCTGATCAGTATTTTTAGAAAGATTTTTTCTTGCAAAGAGATTTCATCACAGTACACAGCAGGTTTTTTTTTCTCTTTATGATTTATAGAATTATAGATTATGAATTTAGTTCTCATTATTTGTTTTTGTTCCCTAAGTTCTCTGTGACAGATTCTTAAAAGAAATTCTTTTCAGAGGATTAGACTAACTTGGTAGACTGTTTTTTCCTTTGGGTTTATATTTAATTATGGATATTAGAGGTCAGTAAAAATAACAATGTTTAACAACTATTTTCATTGTTTGTATGTCGCCTTCTCTTTCTATATCTGTAGTGTTAAAAAAGGGAAGAGGGCAGCCGGTGCTGGTGATTGAAACCAGGACCTCATACATGCTACACAAATGTTTTACCGAGCTACACCTACAGCCTCTAAAATGTATTTTATATTCTGGATTTTCATTTCTTAAATCAAAGATGCTTTCATATTTCCACAGTAAAATTGTCACTCTAATTTTTATTAACTACATAGCCCACCATTGATATAGGATGATTTTTATAACCATTAGCTTAATGTAGGATACATAAATCCATCTAAACCTTGACTGTTACAGATAATGTGCAGTGAACACATGGAAATATTTCTTTATTTTGTTCTCAGTTTAAGTCCCTGGGTTAAATGCCCATGTTTCAAATTGCAAGGTAAAAATAATAAAAGTAGTACTAGCTGTATATGCTGTCATTGTTTCTTTTTTATTATTATTTTTTCCTTGCGTCTTTTATTTTTTGTTTTTTATTTTTTGGTACCGGGAATCGAACTCCTGACCTTGTGCTTGCCAGGTAGGCACTGTGCCACTGAGCCATATCCGTGGCCCTCATTGTTTCTTTTAGAGAGATTAAATTAGTCCTTAATCTTACTAGAGGTCAGAGTTTAACTATGTATTTATTTATTTATTTATTTTGGTACCAGGGATCAAACTCACGACCTCACACTTGTCAGGCAGGCACTTATGGCACTGGCCCCGAGTGTAACTTTTTATACAGTTGTATCAGTAATAATGAGGTACATATAAAACAGTTCTTCAGGTTTATTTTAATGTGCATTTCCTGGATATTTAGTGATAGTGAACAGCTTATAATTGAAGTTTTATGTGTACTATCTATTATGAAATAGCTCTTCATATCTTTGATTAGTTTATTCAATACATCATTTTTTTCAGTTTGTTCCACACCTTCTCCAGTAATGCAATGAAGTCTGAACATTTTGAAGACCTCATCTCTCAAGAGTGCTAAGTTGTCTTCTTAAATGTGTTGGATCTTTAATGACATCGTTTTTTTCCTTTTCTTCTTTTGAAAAGCTTTGACTGATCCAAATGCTTCTGCTGCCCAGCAGGCTGTTCTCCAACAGCATCTCAATAGTCTAACATATTCGCCTTTTGGAGACTCTCCTCTCTTCCGGAACCCCATGTCAGACCCCAAGAAGAAAGAAGAGGTATTTCTTTTTTCTTTTTCTTTTTCTTTTTTTTTTTTTTTTACTTTTCTTAGAGTAAAAGAGGTGGTTTATCCATCAGGTGTACCACAGTTGTAGACATTTCCAAGTAAAGAATATGTAGTGTTAGAGCATTGTGCTTTTATGTTTAACATCCGTCAGTAAGCAGAGATGACAGGTTAGTGAATAAGCTGCCAGGTGGAGTCTCAAATTTAGACATTGTATATCTGAAGTGACAGACCTCAGCACAAACTCTTGTCTGTGACAGGTCCCCTAGCCTCTTCATCTTGGGTCTCAAAACTCTGGATGACTTCTGGACCAGAATGAAGCTGGTATCTCAGAGTCTCCAAGAAAAATCCTCCTGCAAACCCAGCCTGGGCCTCCGAAGTTGAGGCCTTGGAGTGTACAAACTATGGACCTGCGTAGTAGGACGTTTACAGCTGCAGGGTCCCATGTAGTCAAGAACAGGTTTTCTGAAGATGGGTCTCTGCCCTGCTCAGCAATGGTAGCAAAGCATTGTCTAGAGCACCAGTGGGGGCCACTGTGTGTCCCAGTCTGCCACATCCCCATGCTTTGAGTTCTGACTGCCAACTCCAGGTCACAGCTGCTTCCTCCTGGGCTACACAGCAACATACAGCTTTGGCCCAGACCTAAGTGGAAGGCCCTCTGTGGGAGGCCACTGGCATTGGTCCTGCTCATTCCTTAAAGAACTGGTGGCTGGGCTCACTTTGCATTCCCCAAACACAAGGTGCTGGGATTGCTGTGTGTCCCCCCATAACACAGTGGTAGGGTCCAGGGGTATTATACAAATTTTAAATAAGGTTCAGGGTTATCTCAGAATTCTAAATGTGAGCTCATTCTGCCTCTGTGGGTACAGATAGTGTCTGTATTTCATGACTGGCGGACTTGTGACCTTTCTACTGAGAGATAGGTAAGAAAAAGATAGTAACAAAAATGAACAAAGAAAACAAGCATTGGTAGCTTGACAGACTATAGTACATCCCTCAAAAAATAAATTTCTTCTTTCTTTGACCAGGTCTCATTTATATAGTAGCCCAGACTGGCCTCAAACTTGAAGCAGTTGTCTTACTTCAGCCTCCCGAGTGCTGAGATTACAGGTGTGAGTCACCACACCCAGCAACATACTTGTTTTAAGGGAGATGAGACTTCAAGAAATATCTAGCAGATTGATGCCAAGATTAGGCTTGAACTCTGGTCTGACATTTTAGACCAGAGCCGTACATTAAACCAGAACTTTCCTTGATGGTTTTCTTTTTCAGAGATTGAAACCAACAAATCCAGCAGCTCAGAAGGCTCTTACTACACCTACCCATTATAAACTGACACCACGCCCTGCTACCAGAGTCCGGCCCAAGGCTTTACAAACAGCAGGCACAACCAAATCACATCTCTTTGATGGGCTGGATGATGATGAACCATCCCTAGCCAATGGAGCATTCATGCCCAAGTGAGTTTGTTTTTTTATTAATCTCAATTCCATATAAAATAGTGATCAAGTATGTAATTATTTAATTTTAGTACAAATGTAATAACAGTTTTTTATTTTGACAGCTGCAGGCATCACTGAAGCTAAAAATACATTTATCACTCAGGGATAACCATAGTTAACATAAAAATATGTGACCGTGCTTCTTTTATGTATGAATGTTTTGTTTTTGAGAAATTAGCACTATTTTTCTTGGTAAACTCAAAATGGCAAGAGGGCAAAGGATTTAGCTCACTGTAGCACTTGCCTTAGCATTGCACAGAAAATATACATGAAGGTTTATAGAAGAGTTACTAAACATCAGAAATCACACTTGTATGGTTTGCTGGAATATTGCTATATACCCAGAAAAACAATTCTGAAGAAAGTTATACATCAAACTGTTAAATGTTTAATGTTAGGACAAGAGAATGTCAGGGCATTTCATTTGTAAATTATTTTTATGGCCAAATAGCTCAACAGGTATATGTTTGCTTTTTTTTTCCCCCTCTGGACAGTCTTGCTTTGTAGTTTAGACGGGGCCTTGAACTCACTGTGTATCACAGGCTGGTGTCAGACCCATGATGATCCTCCTGTCTCAGCTTCCTGAGTGCTAGGATTGCAGATATGCACCACTATGCCTGGCTCACTTACAGGCTTTATTTTATTTATTTATTTTTTTAAAAAGCAAGTACTAGTCAGGCATGGTGGTACACGCCTTTAATCCCAGCACTTGGGAGGCTGAGGTAGGAGGAGCATTGTGAGTTCGAGGCCAGCTATAATGCATATTGTTGTCCTCTAAACAGATGCTCAGACTACTGCTGGCCCCAGGCCTACAAAGTCAGTCACTCAATACAAGCATTAAGTTGGCTTTTGTGCCTCAGTTGCTGTTCTCCCAGCTTGTGTTCCTCTGAATCAGTCAGTTGCCTACACCAGGGGTGGTGGTGGGAGTGTCTCCCAGCCCATTTGCCTCCAGCAGGCTCACGGGAAAGGCAGGCTGACTTCTTGGTTCTTTTCCCAGCCCGTGGCCTCTGCTAGCTTAGGAGTACCCCGCCCCCCTTTTTTTTTGTGGCACCAGGGTTTGAACTCACAGGCTCGCACCTGCCAGACAAGTGCTTAAGCCTCTGAGCCAAACTCCCAGCCCTAGTTTTTTGAGGCAGGGTCGCACTATGTAGTTCAGGCCGGCCTTGCTCACATAGCCCAAGCCGGCCTTGAACTCAACCATGCTCCTCCTACCCCAGCCTCCCGAGTGCTGGGATTAAAGGTGTGCACCACCATGCTCGACTTCAAGAAAGAGTACCGTTTGGAAGGGCACAAATTTATAGATGATGTGGCTAATATAACTGTATGCCTGACCTTTTTTTTTTGGTGTTTGTTTATAGGAAAAGCATTAAGAAGCTGGTTTTGAAGAACCTTAACAATAGCAATCTCTTTTCTCCTGTTAATCGTGATTCAGAAGATCTGGCTTCACCATCTGATTATCCAGAAAATGGAGAAAGGTAAACTTATTTTGATTTGTTTTGACCTCTGTTCTTATTTTGCGGAGATTTTTAACTTAGATTTTGTTTTATTTATTTGTTCATTTATTTGTTTTTTGTGCTGGAGGTTAAATCCAGGGCCTCACATATGCTGGGTGAGTACTTTACCACTGAGTTACTTCCCTCCTTTTTTTATTTTTTGAGGTGTCCTAACGTATTTCCCCAGGCTAATGTTGAACTTGTGATCCTCTTGTATTAGCCTCCCAAGTAGCTTTCATTACGAATGTGCACCACCACACCTGACCCTGATCTTGGGGTGTTATGAAAACTTTTGAAGATTAGTGAATGTTGTCTTGCTTTTCTCTCGTTGTTGGGGCAAAATACCTGACGCCCAAAATTAAGGAGAAAAAAGTTTATTTAGTTCACAGTTTGTGGAGATTTCAATCCATAATTAGCTGGTTCCCAAGCAGGGTAGCATAGCAGAGGGGCAACAGTTTAAGGTGGCAGAAGACTGCAAAAGCAGCAAGAGCAAAAGTAGGGGAGAGCAAGCCTCTTTTCCTCCCTTATATTGTAAGCAGGCTGCCACCCCTTAGGGCAGGTATAGCACTGACATCATTTCCCTGCCCTCCTCTTCTTGAACAGGATGAGGATGTTTCCAAAGTAAGGACCCTGGCTTCCTGCTGAGTCCCTTAGTTAGATTTCTAAACTTCTCAAGTTATCAATCATTACAGTTGCCTAGAAGGATGACAGCTTAGGGGCACCTAGAATTCATATTTTTTTATTTCTTGAATATATTAGACTTGTAATTTATTAGAGTTCTGATTTGTTACTACATAGTTATATTGGGATTTGTGTAACACTGTGTTGGACAGGATTAGCATATATTTGAAATCCCTCATCTTCCTAAATTAAAGGGTACTTTGTAATGGTTAAGTGATAGTTAGCTGTGTTGTAACCAAACAGAAATCAGTACAGAGTATGTATATTAAAGAGGAATGGAAAGATACCTATCAGTCCTTTATGATTTATTAATGTACATTGTTTTTGAAATTTGTTTATGTAGCAGTACCCGTACTGATACATGCTGTAGGAATTATGTATGAATGGTATAATGCCTTTCTGTATTTGTATGACCTTATCTGCCCCCTAATTTTTAATGTTTGAATAGCTATGGTGAATGTAAGATAATTTAACTAGTTGTCCTATTAGTAGATATCTACATTACTTGGTATATCTGTACTCAAAATAATGCTTCAGTATAATAATCCTTACATATGCAAATATATATTTGTATTATATAGCCTTTTCTAGCTGCATAAAACCTTTATTTGATTTTTTGTTGATAAAACATTTCTTAACACCTTGCTGATTATAAGATTAGAAGTCTAAAATTTTTTCAGTTTTTTATCTATTACCACTGATCATTTGTTTTTATACAGTAGAGCACACTTTCTCTATTTTAAACTGAAAATTGGAATGCTCCGGTCCATTCATGGAAATAAAAATATTAAATGCATGAAATCTAAAACTAGATGTTTGACGTTTGACACTATAACTATGCAGGGTATATTGGCATTTGCCTGTAACCGCATCAGAAGGTTTACGCAGGAGGACACAAGTTCAAACCCTGCCTGGGCAACACAGTGACTTAGCAAGATCCTGTCTCAAAATAAAAATTTTAAAAAGGGCTGGTGATGTAGTACAGTGTGAAGCCCTGGGTTCAATGCCCTGTACCCAAAAAACAAAACAAAACACACACAAACTTCAACTCTAGTACTTAATGCTTTGTGATGTTGGATGTGTTATTTTTCTGCCCATTTATTTATTTATTTATTTATTTATTTATTTTTGCGGCACCAGGGATCGAACTCACAAGTTCATGCCTGCCAGACAGGCGCTTAAGCCGCTGAGTCAAACTCCCGGCCCTAGTTTTTCGAGGCAGGGTTGCACTGTGTAGCTCAGGCCAGCCTTGGGCTTGCGTTGTAGCCCAAGCCGGCCTCGAACTCAACAACGCTCCTCCTACCTCAGCATCCCGAGTGCTGGGATTAAAGGTGTGCGCCACCATGCCCGGCTTGCACCTCCATTTAATAGAAACAGTAATTATAACCTGTTTCACAGATTACTAACAGTATTAAATTAGCTTTTTTCTTCAGATTTTATTGTAACATTTTAGGTACACATAATGAACACAGTCATCATAGATAATTTGTACCTGCACATGATATAACTTGATTATTATTTTTTTTTTGCCCCCCTTCTCCTACCCTCTCTTCAACCCCTTAAATTAATTTTTAATATGTGGAATTACTCAGAACTGTTGACAGATACTTAGTAAAGTCTCAGAAAAGATTAGCCGTTGTCAGTATTACCATTATAAGAGGCTAAAGTATCACTTCTTTTTTCTCTTTTCAGATTTAGTTTCCTGAGCAAACCTGTTGATGAGAACCATCAGCAGGATGGAGATGATGATTCTCTTGTGTCACGTTTTTATAATAACCCTATTGCCAAACCCATTCCTCAAACTCCAGAGAATGCTGGAAATAAACACAATAGCAACAATGTGGATGACACCATCACTGCATTAAATATGCGTGTTGCTTTGCGAAATGGTCTGGAAGGGAGCAGTGAAGAAACCTCTTTTCATGATGAGTCCCTGCAAGATGACAGAGACGAAATAGAAAATAATGTTTACCATTCGCATCCAGCAGGTCAGATTCACATACTTTTATGATTTTTAAATATATACTTAAAATTGATGTCTTTATCCTAGTTTGAAGAGCCCAGGTTTTATAGCCAAAGGGACTATCCTGATACTTTTAGATGTTTTTTAAATGAGAATAATCATTTTCTACTGTATCAAGAATTTATATTAGGTGTGTATATCATAAGGCCTTATATGTACTGTACTAGGCATTCAACTGGTAACTGTTGCTATGATTTTTATCACCTCAATTCTGTTTATCCTTCACCAAAGATTACGTAAGCTACAAAATTGAAGTGTCTTAATTTTTCAGCAATTCCCCTCCCCATCTTTTGCTTTTGTGTTTATGTGTGTGCTGACATTATATCTCAGTTGAGTTTGGGATATCATTACTTTTTCCCCCTGCTTAAATAAACTGAGTTAAAATTCACATATAATGAAATTTACCAATCATAAGAATTTATTTCATTTTGACAGACCAAACAAGATTGAGAATACTTTTTACCCTTGAAAGTTCCTTTGTGTTCTCATTCCCAAGATTCAATCGTAGTTCTGATTTCAGAAGTCACATAGATCACTTCTGCCTGTTCTTGCATTTTGTATAAATGGAATCATACTACTTTTTTTTTTTTTTTTTGGTGGTACCACGGATTGAACTCGCAACCTCATGCCTGCCAAACAGGCGCTCAAGCCACTGAGCCAAACTCCCAGCCCTGGCTTTTTGAGGCAGGGTCACACTATGTAGCTCAGACCGGGCTTGCGCTTGCGTTGTAGCCCAAGCCGGCCTCGAACTCACAACGCTCCGCCTACCTCAGCCTCCCTAGTGCTGGGATTAAAGCATACTACTTTTTGATTTAGTATAATTTCAGATTTCATCCATGGTATGTATATTAACAGTTCATATTGTTATGTAGTATGCCATTATGTAAATGTACCATGTTTTGTTTCCATTCTCCAATAATGAGCATTTGGATTGATTTACAATCGTTGTTGAAGTATCTGTGAAAACTTTCTATATCTACTTATCTTATTGCCTTCATAAATAGTGTATTTTCTGGTTGCTCAGTGCCTGTAGGAAATAGCTTTTGTACCTTGGCGTTAAAAATCCTGAATGTAGTCAAGTTTGGTGGTGCAGGCCAGTAATCCCAGCTGAGGCAAGAGGATTGCTGAGTTTGAGGCCAGTCTGAGTTACATTACATAAGCGAATTCAAGGCCAGCCTGAACTACACAGTGAGACCTTATCTCCACAAAAAAAAAAAAAATCTTGAATATATTTGTATGTGTTTACCTACATGGGCTTATTATGATAATTGTGTCTTTAATTCAAATAGATAATACATCAATATATCATCTCCCCTTCCCCCAGTTTTGTTTCTGATCTTGTTTTCTTAATGTGTTCGTACGTGTATGTAAAAGAAATAGTTAAGATAGTTATACTACTGATGTCTCTTGAGTTCACCGAAGAGAAAGATTTGTGCTGGTATTGCTTGGACAATTGAATGCAGATGTCTTGTGCTCTGGGTGAATGATTTTGGGGATGACAATGCACAATGTATGTGCGTTGTTGCCCCCTGATAGACGTGTTTTGAAATTTTTTTTTTCTCTTTTTATCCTTGAAATAAAATGGATTTGAAAAATCTTGCCAGTAAAGAAGCAAGCATACAAGTGGAAACTGTCGCACGTTGGAGTTTGATCTGATTGATGTCAGCTTTTTAATATTTTTCTCTTAGGAGTTTAGCCTGATACCTAGCTACAGTGACAAGGAATTGTAAGAATTCATTTTTAGTTCCTTAGGCTTTTTAAAAAATCTTGTCATCACATATGGTCCTTATGTTGGGTGTTTTGAAACCTTTTCACTACCTCTTTCTTTCTTTTCTTGTTTCTTCTTTCGTGGGTTTTTTGTTTTGTTTTGTTTTGAAGACAGGGTCTCACTATAGTCCAGGCTGGCCTTAAACTCATTCCCTACGTAGCCCAACCTGGCCTTGAACTCACAGTGATCTTTCTGCCTCACCCTGCCAAGTGCTGGGATTACAGGCATGCACCACCATACCTGGCACCCTTTCCACTTTAATATTACTTTTCCTTGGGCCATCAGATATCACTTAGGTACATCAGAAATCTTGATTTCAGTTGAAGGTTTATTAACAATAATTGCAGACCTTTCAACTTTTCATGTATCATTAGAATTTCGTCATGTAGAATTTTTTTTTAATTTTTCATGTGGGATTTTTCAAATCATCTTAATGTTAACTCTCTGGAAATGTAAAGATTTCATTATATTATAAATAGAGTCTATGGTATACTATTTGTGTATGTTGTGTTCCTTAAACTTACTTGACCATGAATCCCTGTTTTGAAAATACATGTTGTCTTGTAATTGTGTTAGATAAAAACTAGTTTTTAAAAAATCTTTTTTTGTGTTTTATTTTCTCTTTATGTGATAATTTAGCTATATTTCAGGTAATTTTTTTTAAATACTCATGGAAAAATATTTAAATGTAACTTGAAATAGGTATTATTGAGATTTTCTCTGTATAAGGATAATCACACATTAGTATTTAATTTTCATTTAATTTTTTTGATAATAGGCATTGTCCTCACCAAGGTTGGTTACTACACTATTCCATCTATGGATGATCTTGCGAAAATTACCAATGAAAAAGGAGAGTGCATTGTTTCTGACTTCACCATTGGTCGTAAAGGTAGGTATGAGTTTAGGAATTGGTGTATAAGCTAGGGATTTGCACCTTGTTTCTGTAATGAGGGGAAGCTCTTTTTTTTAAAATCAGATTTTATTGATTCATTTTAGATATACATAATGATCACATTCATCATAATTTGCACCTGCACATAATATAACTTTTCTTTCCCATTCCCCTACCCTCCCTTCAACCCCTTCTTTCCTCCCCATTTACAAAACCTTTGTTTCCATATTTTCCTTCTTTTCTCTCTCTTTTTTTTTAACTTTACCCTTCTTTTCTTAATGAGGGGAAGCTCTTGATCTGTTACCCCCATCCCTTGTCCTGAATAGTAGAACCTTTGACAAGTTTAAAAAGAAAAAGAAACCAATATACTAGAGCTATGTAACATTCTTTGGGCTTAGGTATTCCTCTTTGGGCTAGTAACTGATTCATTGCAGCTTTCCAAAGTCAAAGTACTGGAAATACCAAAAAATACTAAGTGAGCCTGGACTGGTGGCACACGATTGTCATCCTAGTCACTCAGGAGATTTAAGGCAGGAGTATCACCTAGTTTGAGACCTGCCTGGGCAGCTGTCTTAAAATAAAATAATAAAAAGAACCGAAGATGTGACTCAGTGCCTAGTGTGTATGAGGCCCTAGGTTCAATCCTTAGTATTACCAAAAAAAGCAAATACTAAAGAAATACTAAATAAAAAAAATTGATTACATTACATTTTATAGCATTACGTTATTACAGTTAGCTTAATTTTCTTGGATCGGATATCTTACCTTTGCATACTATGTTTGAAAAGGGCCCAGGCATTTTAACTCCTTTGGCAGGTGAAGTATTAAGGGTTGTTTTTATGACAACATTACATATATTTTGGGAGAGATTTAAGAAGACTCTTGAGGGATAGCAAAAGTGGTTTTTTTCTTTTTTCTTTTTTCTTTTTTTTTGTACTGGAGATCAAACTCACAATCTCGCACCTGCCAGGCCTCTCTGTTCCCAAGTTAGGCTAGTGAAAGTATTGCCTCTTTTTTTTTTTTTTTTTTCTTTTTTTTTGGGTACTGGGGATTGAATTTACAATCTCGTGCCTGCGAGGCAGCGCTTAGGCCACTGAGCTAAATCCCCTGCCCTATTTTTTTGAGACAGGGTCTCACTATGCAGTTGAGGCTGGCCTTGAACTCACTTTGTAGCCCAGGGTGGTCTGGAACTCACAATGATTCTCCTGCCTCAGCCTTCTCGAGTGCTGGAACTAAAGGTGTGCGACACCATGCCTGGCCCTAGCAAAAGTGATTTAAAAGTGCAGATAAGAATGTAATTAATTTTAATCCCAGCACTCGGGAGGCTGAGGTAGGCGGAGCGTTTTGAGTTCGAGGCCGGCTTGGGCTACAACGCGAGTGCAAGGCCAGCCTGAGCTACATAGTGCAACCCTGCCTCAAAAAACCAGAGCCGGGAGTTTGACTCAGTGCCTTAAGCACCTGCCCTGGCAAGCGCAAGGTTGTGAGTTCAATTCCCAGTACCGGGGAAAAAAAAAAAAAAAAAGAATGTAATTAATGTCAGCTCTCCCTATCCCATGTATAGTATATTATGGAGGAAATAACCCACTCCAAGAACTGTTGGATGATTTAAAATATTGACTGTTTAAAGCTGCCCCCTTATTTTATCAGTTTAGGTATAAAGTAAGTATTTGCTTCCTTATACAGGATGAATTTTTAACAGTGTGCTCCTACTTGTAGGTTATGGTTCAATCTATTTTGAAGGAGATGTGAATTTGACAAATCTCAATTTGGATGATATTGTACATATCCGAAGGAAAGAAGTTATTGTCTACTTAGATGATGACCAAAAGCCACCTGTGGGTGAAGGGCTAAATAGGTAAGAATTTACTTATGTATGGCAATAATCAGTTAAGTCACAGATTATTTTCTTTTTCTTTTTTCCTGTGAACATGAATGAGTGCTGAGAATATAGTGTAGAGGTAGACTATTTGCCCAGTGTGCATAAAGCCATGGGTTCAATCCCCAGCACCATAAAAAAATCAAAACACAAGTGTGATTCTACATGTATTTGCTTCTGCAGCTTGTTTTCTGATTTACTGTAAAGTGTATTGTTTTTCTACTTTATTTAAAAAAGTATAAAAAAATCCTGCACTATAACTTTAGGAGTCACTTTTCCCTACTATTAACAGGTCCAATTGATAGTTCAAAAACTTTTTAATACCTTTTCTGTTTGTTTCTGCTGTGGTCATACTTCTCTGTTTTAGTGGGAAATCCTAGTTCTTCCAGGCAAGTGAAAGGGCCATAATTAAGATCATTTATTTTTGTAACTGACCAGTCCTTGAGTCAAAGAAGCAGAAAATTTGAGTAAATCTGTAAGAAGAGATTGAGTTGGTAATCAAAAACCTCCAACAATGAAAAGCCTAGGACCAGATAGCTTCTCTGATTATATAACATAATAAAGAAGAAATACTATGAATTCTACGTCTCCAATTCTTTCAAAAAAATTGAAGAAGCTGGGCGTGGTGGTGCACGCCTTTAATCCCATTACTTGGGAGGCTGAGGTAGGTGGAGCATTGTGAGTTCGAGGCCAGTTTGGGCTACAATGAGAGCAAGGCTGGCCTGAACTACATAGTGTGACCTTACCTCGAAAGAACTAGGGCCGGGAGTTTGGTTCAGTGGCTTAAGCGCCTGCTTGGTGACACTAGGTTGTGAGTTTGATCCCCAGTACCAACCAAAAAAAAAAAAAAAAAAAGGAAGAGAAGGGAACTCTTTCAAATTCACTCTGTGAGGTAATTCTTCATATTAGGTGATTATAAAGTCAGCAAAGACACTACAAGAAAGCTAGGTGTAGTAACTCATGCCTATAATCCCAGCACCTCATGAAGATCGCAAGTTCAAACCTAGCCCAGATACTTCAGCATCTTATCAAGACCCTGTCCCAAAAAATAAAAAAGGGCAAGGGATATTGCTCAGTGCAAGACCTATGGTAAAACTTTGGTTATGTCCACAGGACATATTTACAGCTTAGGTGTTACTGAAATTAGACTGGAAATAATTGATGTGCCATGGTAGTTTAAAATAAAAGCAGTCTCTTTAGAACCATATACTGAGTTAGTTGTAAGAGTGACTCCTTCTGCATAACTATTGTGGGAGGCAAGAGCAAGTTTATGAAATGCCTGCATAGTAATTCCAAAGTTAGCATACCTATGTTTATTACTTACATACATGTAAGTTGCCTTTTGGTCTTGACTATGAAGCTTATATTTTGGTTATACTTTACAGGAAGGCTGAAGTTACATTGGATGGAGTTTGGCCAACAGATAAAACATCTCGTTGTTTAATAAAGAGCCCAGATAGACTTGCTGATATCAACTATGAGGGGAGATTGGAAGCAGTTTCAAGGAAACAGGGAGCTCAGTTCAAAGAGTACCGGCCTGAAACTGGCTCTTGGGTATTTAAGGTATAGTCACTTTATCTAAGTCTGAATTTTTAAAACTGTAATTGGAGTTTAAAAATGTTTGTGTCAAAAAAAGTTTGTATTAGAAGAGATTCTGTCTTAAATTCTATTTTGTTTTTGCAAATTAAGAAATAGATGTAGAGCTATATTATGATTTGGTCTAAATTACACACCTCAGTAAAATTCAGCAAGCTATTGTAAAATTTATAGGTATATGATCCAAGTCCTGTACTCCATTCTGTGAACTTTAGATACGTTTCTGGGTTGTGCTGTGTCACCATTAGTGACTTCAATAATTCATTAGGCAGAATTACCTCTTGGTAACTCAGCTCTTCCTGAATAATTGTCATTTACTTTTAACTAGTTGAAGAGCCTTTGTAAGTAGAGAGCAGTCAGTATATGTTATGATTCTTGAGTTTGTTTTCCTATATTGTTTGCATTTACAAATAACATTATAATGTATAGTCATTTCATATGACTATTAAAAAAAGAGTAATAGTACATACCAAACATCATTTAAATCTTAGAAAAGAAATCTAATAGGCGATCCTTCAATTTCTTAATGTACTTTGATAGCTCTCCTTTTTTTAAGGTAGTGCTGCAAATTGCAAGGGCAGGTATTGTGGAAACTTGAATAGAGCACTGTTAAAATTTGTTTTGGGGGTTCTTTTCTTCCTTAGGTCTCCCATTTTTCTAAATATGGCCTTCAGGATTCTGATGAAGAGGAGGAGCAGCGTCCATCCAAAACTAGTACAAAGAAGTTGAAGACTGGGACTGCCCCTTTGTCTCCTCCAGGCCAGGCTGCCCCTTTACAGATGGCTGTTAATGGCAAACCTGCACTTCCACCTCAGGTAGAGAAAGGACAGTGAATTTGAATGGAATCCGTGATACAGAAGTTGAAAGCAAGTCATTCAGCTATTACAAAGCTGTTTTATAACTGGAACTGTGAAGAGTACAAACATATTGGCAATTATGTTGAGAGGAGTACAAGGGAGGGCACGAGGTGGTACAGGCATCTGTTTTTCACATGAGAGATTTAAAGAATTTTCTTGCTTCTGGATCATTCTTCTACAGATTATCATTCTCAAACACCTCCCTCTCTTGTTTGGATTTGTAATTCTTTACTCAGTGATCAATTCAAGGTAGCATTTTGCTTATGTGGATTGATGCAAAGTTTATCCTACTTTTATTCACTACCTGATGTGCAGTTTAATCTTGTTCTTTACCTCCATGGTTTTTTAGCTTTCTGCAAGGGTTTTTAACTCCGTTTTTCTCTGTTTGCTTGTACTTCAGGTAACCTCTTGATATTTGTATTTTAATAATCCTTATAAAAATAGATAATTTTAGAATGCAAATGAAATATTTAGCTTGAAGAGAGTAGGGACTGTATTGTCTATTGCAGTTATTTGTATCTTTTTCAGTGTTGTTAAGCCAATATAAGCCTTTTTGTCTTTACAGAAAAGGTTTGTAATTTGAATATCAGATAGTTTCTTTGAATGCCAACTCACAAAGAGTTTTACTTTAATCTGGATGTTGTTTATATTCAATCAAGTTAAAATATTTTTTTCATGCTGCCACACTCACTCAAAGAAGAGTTCTTGATATTGGACTTCTTTGTAAAGCATCTTCTACCTCTCAGCTGCTAAAAGCTGGACCTTTGGGATTTTCCATGCTACAATTTTATGGCTACTGAAATGTGCAATTTTTATTATGATTTATTAAATAATTTCTTGGAGGCATTTTCTGGAGAATATTGTATGTATATGTTCATATTTGCGCGAACAGGGTAAAAGGGAAGATAGAGGTGGGAAAACTGAAACTTTTATGTTTATCTTTGTAGTATTTAGAATGTCCGAAGAAATCACTACTTAAGAAATGCTGTAAATGAGCTTGATTTTTCAGTTATGCGTGTTCATTTTGTCTGAATCATGTATTCCTAATCCTCTTACTGTTTTTCGATCTTACATGGTATATACTTTTAGATAAACAGCCTTATTTTGTGTCACTATATGTAGGCTCCTAAAGATAAGAGCTAGAAAAGAAAAGCTTCATCCATGCACAGACAGGACAAATTTATGTAATACTGACAGTCAGTAGTTATTGGGCTTCTTAATTATCAGAATACAATTCTAGAAAATAACTGTGAGCTCCTCTAGTGACACTGTAGTAAACAAAAGCTTTTTTCAAAACTTACCACCAAAAAATTTCAGAACAAGCTTCTACTGGAATTGACAATAATTCAAATTGTGCAGAAAGAATATGGTGAATGTAAGTATCTTTTTCAGATAACTGCTTTGGTTGAGGAAACAGATTAAGTCCTTGATCTTTTGGATTAGGTGAGCAAAAACAAGAAAAATGGATAGAATCATCCAGATATCTAAGCTTTAGATTTTTACTTGTGTTACTTATGATGGGCTTAGTGCATATGTGTCAGAACAGTAACATGGGACTCCAGAGAGCTCCTTATTATTGCCCACTGACATAGGTGAGATAGATGGGAAAAGACAGTAGTTATTAGCACCTAGGATCATACTTTTGACTTGGCATAGGGAAAATCTCTGAGCCAACTAAATGAACTAAAAACAGTCTTCTCATTCTTGAATCATGACGAGTGTCTTCACACTGATGCCTGGCCACTTAAAGAGGTTGATTTCCATGATACAATATCCCTGAGTCTTCTATAATGTTAGTGCGTATGTGTTTGTTTGTTCTTTATTTCCCCTGTACATATCCTCAGGTTCTCTAACAAAAAGAAAAGGATTGAGGTATTTTCCTAGCTTTTAAGGAAGATTTGCATTTTTTGTTAATGCAAAGAATTGATTACATTGTCTTTTATATAATACCCTCCATCCCATTTTTCAGATTGGTTTGTAAGTCCTCTCCCCATTTTTCCTTAAAAAAAAAAAAAAAAAAAAACAAGTATATCTAAGCAATGAGAAAGTGTAAAGGCCCATGGTCGCACATGCTTATAATCCCAGCAATCAGGAGGCTGAGGCAGGAGGATAACAGCAAGTTCAAGGCCAGCCTGGGCTGCATAGTGAGTTTAAAGCCAGTCTGAACTACATACTGAGACTCTGTCTCAAAAAAAAGAATTACGTTGTGTGTGTGTGTGTGTGTGTGTGTGTGTGTGTGTGTGTGCGTATGTATGTATGTAACTAAATTTTCATATGATTTTTGCCATGCCTTAGTCAGAAAAATTAAGGCTGTTGCAGAAATGTTTCCTTACATAGTTAGAATATTAGTTTCAAACCCCTAGTCTGAGATCCCCTTCCTGTCTGCATCAATACTCCAGTGATAGTGATTCCTTAAATCTGGCCTGGTACTCATGCATACTTATTTTTTTAATGCTTCTCCCCAGATATATACACCAGATTCTGAAACTTTTTAAAGGCCTGAGACCTTTGGCACTTGAATAGAATTTAGTACTTTTTCATTGATGTTGCTTTTCAGTACTGAGGATTGAACCCAGGGGTTGGTTGGCTCATGCTAGGCAGGTACTTTGACAGTGAGCTACATCCCAGGCCCTAGAATGTAGTACTTTTTAGTCCACCTTTATAACTGAAGTATAGTTCACGGTCAGTACCTTCAAGGCAGACTAATTAGCTTGCTTAGAAACATAGCATGAGCCAGTCGTGGTGCCGCATGCCTTTAACCCCAGCACTCGGGAGGCTGAGGTAGGAGGAGCATTGAGTTTGAGGCCGGCTTGGGCTACAATGCAAGCGTGAGGCCGGCCTGAGCTACATAGTGAGACCCTGCCTCAAAAACACTTGGGCTGGGAGTTTGGCTCAGTGGCTTAAGCGCCTACCTGGCAGGTGCGAGGTTGTGAGTTTGATCCCCAGTGCCACAAAAAAAGAAAAGAAACATAGCTTGTAATCAATAAATTCATTCAAATAATTTTTTTTTCAGCACTGGGGATTGAACCCAGAGCCTTTCAAAAGGTGAAAAAGAGTTTTAAAGAAAAAAATGATTAGGCTTTGGAAAAAATTTCCAGGTTCTTTTGTGTGTAATGTGATTGAAATAAAAGGGCAGCTATCTTGACCCAATAAGTTAATACATATTTTAAATACACTTCAATAATATATTGGCATGGTAGCTCACCCCTGTAATCCCAGGTGGATTTTTCTTTTCTTTTCTTTTCTTTTTTTTTGGTCCCAGGAATCGAGCTCACAACCTCGCACCTGCCAGGCAGGCACTTAAGCCACTGAGCCAAACTCCTGGCCCTGCTTTTTTCAAGGCAGGGTAGCATTATGTAGTTCAAACCGACCTTGCTCATATTGTAGCCCAAGCTGGCCTCGAACTCACAGCGCTCCACCTACCTCAGCCTCCCGAGTGCTGGGATTAAAGATGTGTGCCACCACATCTGACTGGTAGATACACTTTTATAGCCCACAAGCGTGTTTTAGATATTACTGGATAGACTTCCTTAATATATTAGGCTGAAATGTTTTTTGAAAAATAAAAATCATAAAAGAGTTATTAAGGTTGCTAAGACTTAGTGTCTTCCCTAGTAATATTTCTTACTGTGTCTGTAGGAAACATACGTACTTACCTTTGTAGGTCTTTGAAGCCCTACTATGGCATTTCTCTAGAGGATACTATTGACAGAGCTAATTTTCAGGCAAAATGAATGAAAACCACTCTTTATAGTTAGAAAGCTATAGAACTGCTATAGTGGAAGCAGATAGCAATGCTAGTTTTGTGGGATTAAACTAACTTGCTAAGAGAGCTGTATGAATTATAAACATCTGTTTAATCTTGAACTAGTTGCTTATTCATTGTTGAGTAAGTGTCTTGATACACATTTCACTTTATCCATCAAGTTAAAAGATACTATATCTTTAAGGTATTGGCAACTTTGTTTGAATAAGGAAAGTCCTTTTGAGTGGAAGAATAAAGATTTCTGTTGTGAAACCTGGCGTTCTATATATTTAGGTAGTTACCTATAAATATTATGTATGTAACTGGTACGTACAGTGCATTGTGCTGATATTTAGAAATAAGACCTTATCTTGAAGAGATTACATTGTAGAAAAGGGAAAGTTAAGATGACTTCTTAGCTCCTCCTAGTATATGCATTTCTTTTTCATAGATTTCCCAGTGGCCCTTTTTTGTTTTTGTTTTGTTTTTTGAAATAGGGTCTCATTATGTAGACCAGGTTGTCCTTAAACTCAAAACCTCCTGCCTCAGCCTCCCAAGTGCTGCTATTATAGGTGTGCACCATCACACTCAGTTTACCAAAAGCCCCTTTTCCTGTTACTTCTTCTGAGCTATATCTTTATTTTTATTTTTTCAATCAGATTTCTTCTCAGGACTCACTTTGAAGAAACAGAAATCTTCTAAGATATATCTGAGAAAATTACACAGATATCTTTTAGGGAAGTTTATTGCAATTCCTTAGATACACTTTAGCAAAATCCATACACCTGAGAGGGTTCCAGGAGCTTGCCAAGTCCTTACGGTTTTATAGTAATTCCTCTTTCCACTTACTAATTAGTATTTTGCATCAGTCATCTGTTGGAAGTCTGTGTGAGGATGGAGCAAGTAAACCTTGATTGTTAGCATTCTTCATAAAGATCTGCTGGGTCCCTTAGATCTCTAATCTAGTTACTTGATGAAATCTGTCTGTTTTCCCTAAAAGTACATACCATAAGGGCCGGGAGTTTGGCTCAGTGGCTTAAGTGCCTACCAGGCAGGCGCGAGGCTATAAATTCCATCCCCAGTACTGCTTTAAAAAGAAAATAATAAAGCTGGGCGTGGTAGTGCATGCCTTTAATCCCAGCACTCAGGAGGCTGAGTTAGGCGGAGTGTTGTGAGTTAGAGGCCAGTTTGGGCTACAACATGAGCAAGGCCAGCCTGAATTACATAGTGCGACCCTGTCTCAAAAAACTTGGGCCGGGAGTTTGGCTCAGCGACTTATGTGCCTGCCTGACAGGCGTGAGGTTGTGAGTTCAATCCCCGATGCCAAAAAAAAAACAACAAAAAAAAACCATACAGTTGAATATTTGTTTGCTGTTGGTATTACCCCTTGGTTGAATAGGTGAGTAGTTGGAGCAATCCATCCCCTTCTTTCTCTTTTCTCATCCACTTTACTCTTTATTCTTCAGTATTTCATTTGTGACACTGCAATAACAAAGCAAGTATTCAGTGACTGTTGAACTTCCCTGAGTGAATGTGCTTTGCAGAAAACAGTAAACCAAGCCTTGACAGTCTAGTGGTATAAACATGTATGCAAGAAATTATAGTAAGCTCATGCTTAGCGTGCAGAAGGCCCTGGGTTCTATCCCAAACACCAAGAAAAACTTTTTGCTTGGTTAAAACTTTACAAATTAGGGAAAATACAGAGTGAAGTTTTCCATGATTCATAAAATGGAATTCTTAAAATTCCAGGATATTTTTTTCTCCCTCTGCATTGCTTAGAATGGAACCCAGGGTCTTGCACATGCTAGGCAAGCACACTATCACTGAGCTACACCCACAGGCCCATCCCTAGACTTTTCAAGCATGGAAGTAGGCTGACTTCCAGTGGACTTCCCAGTACATTGAAAAAAGTATCCTATTTGCCATGTAGTGTGGGGGTGTCGGTTGTGTGTTTGTGTTGTACTAAAGATGGAACCTTTGCTCACCTGAACTATACTACCCCTAACCACCTCTGCATGCACACACGCATGTGCATGTACCTGTGTGTGTGTGTGTGTGTGTGTGTGTATTACTGGGTATTGAACATTGGTATGTGCCACCACTGAACTAGATCCCCCTCCCTTTTTATTTTGATAGTGTCTCACTATATTGCCAAAGCTGGCTTCAAACTTGGGATTTTCCTGCTTTACGCCTATCATGTACCTGGCAATCCCAGGCATGTACTAACATGTTCTGCTCATTTTTGCCTTTGACCGTTAATTTTTAGAGTAGTTCTTAGGTGTTGCTCACATGTTAAGTGGCAGTTCACCTTGGGCCCAACACCTCTATTTTTCCGCAGTTGTCCGTGAGAGTAACAATTCTTTTATTAAGGAGATGTGTTGAATATGAGTTAATAATAGTGTCCAGTTGAATATAAAATCGAAAAAGCTAACTAATAGAACATAAAAATTTTTTGAAACTGTCTGTTGTATAACAGCATATGTGAGGTTTGGCCTGAAATGGGTTGCTCATAAAAAATCAGTCAGAAATTGTGGAATGAGTTATAACAAAAATAACTGGTAGATTTTTCAGGCTTAAAAATGTTTTATGCATTACCTTAACCATTTGTTAACATTTTACTAGGTGAGTTTAGGACATATATAATGAATTTGTACTGAACTAGTTAATTTTCCAATGTGCTTCAGCTTTATGAGGCATTTACCTTTTCACCATAAATGGTTTTTCATAGTTAGAGCTTTAAAACTGCGTAACAAATACAAATGTAACTCTTGATTCTTTTACATATAAAGAGATTATTGCTAATTAGAATCGTTGCTAGTATTACTTTTTCTTTTGGGAAATTAGGATACACATTCCTTCTGTTTTACATGGTACTGCACTGGTAGAGCCTAGCTAACCTTAGGACTGCTTCACCCAAAAGATGTTAATTTCTAGACCCAAAGTTGTGTTAACTAGAAATTTATTTCCAAATATTTAAGAAAATGCAGTTACTGGAGACTGTGGGGTTTTGGGTTGATTTGGCTTGGTTTCTTTTCTGGTTTTTTGTTGTGTGGTAATGGCTAAGTGGCCCCACCCACCCTGGAACTTGCTGTCTTCTTGCTTCAGGTTCCCAAGGAGTTGAAATTACAGACTGCATCACTGTGCCCCACTATATGTACCTTTAACTTTCTTCTCAGTTGCTTCTGGCTACAAGGCAGTGGGTGAGCAGGGTGATCCTGTGTAAGTTAGAAAATTATTTGTTAGCTAAATGAGATAAGACATAGTATTTGTCTCTGAAGACCACAATTTGTTTCAGTATGGGTGCTGGCTTTTGTCCCAGATCCCATAGCATAATATTACAAAAGGATGATTCCACGTATCCTCGTTTAGATCTTAAATACTTACAGGTTCTTGAAAGTAATTACTGTCAAGTCCTCTTTTCAAATCTGCTGTCTCACCTCATGATAGAGTGGGCAGAATCTAATATTCCTGTACCATATTCTGAAAAATCTGATCTAGAAGTTCTGTGTTTATTTGGTGTAATTTAATGCTGCTTCCCTCGTTTTTTTGCTGTCTACAGACCCAGAGTCCAGAGGTGGAGCAGTTAGGGAGGGTTGTGGAACTGGACAGTGACATGGTAGATATCACCCAGGAGCCAGTTTTGGATTCCATGTTAGAAGAGAGCATGCCTGAGGATCAGGAACCTGTGTCTGCCTCAACACACATTGCATCTTCGCTGGGAATTAATCCACATGTCTTACAGGTGAAGTTCTAACTCACCCTTGTTACAGAAAACTAAAGTAATATTTTATTTCTCTTGCATAACATCAGGCCTCTTCCTTGACTATACAGTTAAAATCATTGAGTGTTCACTGTAATGGAAAAATATATATATGGCAAATGTTTTAGCCTTATGTATCCAGTTAGGGAGGAAAGCTTATATTGAGAATCAGAAGATAGGGCTCCTGGACTTAAGTACATTAGAATTAGAAGACTGCATTCTAACCCGGGTTTAGTAATGACTGTAGGCAAGTTATTTAACTGTGAACACTGATTTTTCTCTGTAAAATACTGTGTTGACTTAGGAAGTGGTCTTATAGGTCTGTAAGTGATCCACGAAACTTGAGTTTTTAATTTATTTTTTTGGAGACAGGATCTCCCTATGTAGTCCAGGCTGACCTCAAACTTGGGACAGGTCCTCCTGCCTCAGCTTCCCAAGTGCTGGGATTACAGGCATGTACCACCATACCTGGCTCCACAAAACTTTTAAAAACTTAGTATGTACAGGTGTTTTAAAGCTCTATTTGTACTTTCCCCAGCCCAAGACTTATAATTTTATAAGTTTAGTCTTTGGCTAATGTTTGACTTCAAAAGTGTTCAGCAGATGTGAGCAATGCTTTGTGCTAGGCTTTGGTGAAACTTACAAAGAAGAGAAGAATTACGTAACTTCTCCTCTTCAGGCTCATGCAGTGTAAATGTGATGGACATAGCCTTGGAAAAAAAGCAATTTTTTGGTTGTTATAAACTGAACTTTTCTGGTATTTCATTTGTGGGGAACACATTCATTCTATGGGTATTTTTTAGATCATGAAAGCATCATTGCTTGCTGATGAAGAAGATGTAGATATGATGGATCAACACTTCAGTCATCTTCCTTCCAAAGGAGATACTTCTCAAGAAATCTGTTCTCCAAGACTCCCCATTTCAGCAATCCACTCATCAAAATCTCGTTCACTAGGTACCATATAAAATATTCATTTTACAGATAAACTGTAGTGTCACCATGTTATGCTTTTTGCTCTTTACTAAGCTGAGAGGACATCTGCAAATATCCTCTACCAGCCAGAAATTATATTCATAAGTATTTTTTGGGCATGGCCAGATTTTAAGAACCAAAATTACCTTTTGTGGTACAAATGCAGAAGTTGTATGAAGAACAGCATTTGTGGTTGGTTTAGTGGCGTATTTTTGTCTATTTATGAATGTGTATTAGATAGTAAACTCTGATTTCCTGATTTTTTGTCATATGTTATTTGGAGTATTCTGCAAATCATCCTGCACTGTACTTTTTTTGTGCAGTCTTAACACAGTGTTACTGTTTTCTAGGGATAAGGTTGTTTTTCTTAATTAAAAACTCAAAAGATTTTTACTTTCCCTACATCTTCTAAAATTCCTATGCAAGATATTGCATAGTGGATTTTAAAACTTTTCTTTCTCTAGAGGGATTGGAAATAGACTATTGATGTCAGTGAAGCACTTAAGCATGTATTTCAAAAACTTTGTGAAAGTCCCATAACTACCAAGAAAGAGACTTATATTGCTTTAAACACTAATCAAATGTCAGATTTTTTGTGTGCCCTTATTAGGAACTTTTTGTAAAATTCTCTAACTGATGAAGCATCTGTGTTTTTTGTTTCTCTCTTGTTAATTGTTTTTTTTGAGACATAGTTCAGGTTGTCCTTGAACTCACTGTGGAGCCCAGGCTGGCCTCACACTTACAGTAATCCTCGTGCTTCAGCTTCACAAATGCTGGGATTACATCATGACCAGTGAAGTATCAGTTTAAAAGAAATTTCTTTTTTCCCAGTTCAGGGTATGAATCTGGCGCCATAGTTCAGGGTATGTGCTAGGCAAATGTTCTGCCGCTGAGCTACATTCCAGTTAAACATTGTTAATAACCTTTTCTATACTAAATGAAAATCTTAATACTTTGATATGCCTTAACTCCATGGTTTAACACAAGAAATTTGTAAAATTGAAGCCAAGTGTGGTGGCACATACTTTTAATTCCAGCACTCTTGGAGGCTGAGGCAGGAGGATCACCAGTTTGAGCTTAGCTTAGGCAGTTTTAGCAATTTAGTGACACATCTTAAAATTTAAAAAATTTTTTAAAAGGGCTGAGATGCACTTTAGTGCAGAGGCCCTCGGTATACTCCCCAGTACCAGCAAAACAGACAACCCGTGTATATTTTTATAAAATTGAAAAAGGGTAGTAATAATAAGAATGCTTCTTTAAAAAGACACATTTACAATCATAAGACGCCTCAGTGTAATTTTATTCCTTAAATCTAACATTGAGCATTAGAGAGTTAAGAATGTGAATATTTCTTAGAACTAAGAAAGAGTTACATGTGGGATTCCACTGAGGGTATGAGCACTGATGCCAGACTTCCCTGAGTTCATCTCCCATCCTTACTGTTTAGTAGCTTTGTGGTTTTGGACAAGACACTTACCTGAGGTCAGTTTTCTCACATTGATTGATTGATTGATTGATTGTACCAGGAATCGAACTCATTGAGTTATATCCCCGGCCCCAGTTTTCTCACTTTTAAAATGAAGATGATAGTACTGCTTACTGTTTAAAAAGTTACTAAAAGGGAAATGATGTACACAAATGCCTTACACAGAGTCTGCTGCAGGTAAGTGCTAAATAATTTTTCAAAGGGAGTAGTGGTAGTGGTGTTTATTAATATCATTGATTTCCTGGTTAAAAAAATAATTTCTGTATCAACTGACTTAACTTGCCCCTGGCCATCCATATCTGATTTAATTAGTTTGATGAAATACTGAATGATTTCTGCCTTACTGATTTTTGATGTTGTTCAAGAAGCAGTAAAGTATGTTGTTAAAAGTCTTTTTTTCTCCCTCATTTCAGTTGGTGGGTTACTACAATCAAAATTTACAAGTGGAGCGTTTCTTTCACCAAGTGCCTCTGTGCAAGAATGCCGAACTCCCAGAGCAACATCATTAATGAATATACCATCCACATCCCCTTGGTCTGTCCCTCCACCACTGGCCACCATGTTTACAGTGCCTAGCCCAGCCCCTGAGGTTCAGTTGAAAACAGTGGGCACACGAAGGCATCCAGGCTTAGTCCCTCTTGAAAAGTCTGTCACATATGGCAAGGGAAATCTCTTGATGGATATGGCCCTGTTCATGGGACGTTCGTTTCGGGTTGGTTGGGGCCCTAACTGGACTCTTGCTAATAGTGGAGAACTGCTCAATGACTCTCATGAACTGGAAAATCATCAGATTGCTGATTGTATGGAATATGGATTCCTACCCAATCCAATGGCTGTTAAATCGTGAGTTACATTCCTTGATAATTTTTGAGAAAATGTGTGTGGTAGGTGAGAAAAATTTATTATCAGGAAATCCAGTGTCAGGACCCTGACTTAGCATTTTTCTGTATTTATTCCTAGCACAATGTCAAATAGAAGGAGACTTTTCTGTTGTATTGTTTGTTTTGGTTTTATTTGTCCTGCTGGGAATCAAAGCCAGGGTGATCTACCAGTGAACTACATCCCCAGCCCTTTTTATTATTTTGAGACAGGGTCTATAAAAGGCATCTCACAATGTTTTTCGGCCTTTTGGATTTTATAGGATCCTGATGCATAGTGAAGCCAGTTCAAGGCTAACTACATTGATTATTATAACCTGGCCTAATAATAAAAGACCTTTGAGTTCTAAATGCCTGGTTCAGATTATTTGTTTACTCATTATATAGTGGATAAATTCAGTATAGTTTGATATTAGGAAACAAAAAAATTTTTTTTAACTTGAGAATGGGTTTATTTTGTGTGTGTATATACATGCAAAATACATTTTGATGATTGTACAAAAATACTGATTTTTGTAGAGTTAATGTTTAATCTGTTGTCTGCCTGCCTACCTTTGTGTGTGCATGTGTGTGTATGGTGTAGGGAATTGAACTCGGCCTTTGCACAAAGTTACATCCCCAGCCCTTTTTTATTTTGAGAAAAAGGGTCTTGCAGAGTTGTCCAGACCAGGCTCAAACTTGATTTTATTAGTACATGTTTGCAGTACATGAAGTTTACATTCACCTTAGGGAATAAGTACAGTACATAACAAATCTTGGTTTTCTTTATTTCCATCTTCACTCTCCACTCACATAATAACATTAATTGTAAAAATGAATGAGATTCTCTGTGACATTTCTCTGTGTGAATACATCATGCGTTGATCAAGCCAAAATTTCTTTAAAAATCACTGAAATGTTTTGCATTCTGTTTGTAAAAAGAAGAAAGGCTTGATTGTAAGGAAATCTTAGCTTCTGTCTTAGGTTCATTTTCTGTCTTGATGGTTATTTGCAATTCCTTGTAGCCTAACTGAGTCCCCATTCAAAGTTCACCTGGAAAAACTCAGTTTGAGACAAAGGAAGCTGGATGAAGACCCGCAGTTATTTCAGACACCTTTGGAGCTGAAATTAAAACATAGCACTGTCAATGTTGATGAACTGTGTCCTTTCATCACCCCCAATACGGGAGTTGCTGTCATTCACGACTATGTACACTGGGTTAAGGAAGTATCCAGAGATTTATTAGAAGCACAGAGTGAGTACACAGTATGCTTCTAATTTTTAATATCCCAGGAATAGGGGTAGTAATGTGTTTCTAGGAGGATAGATTTCCATACACGATTCTTTTTTTTTTTTTTT
>RJWM01004676.1:85267-99231 GCA_004363535.1 Dasyprocta punctata | reverse complement strand
TAATAGCAACCAAGGAACATCAACCAACTTTTGTTTTGTAGATTTGGCCAGGCCTCTGGGCAGCAACCCAAGCATCTCTTTATAGCAGGCAATGTAGCAAGTATGGGGGATTCTCTTCTGTCTTGTCTTTTATTATTAATAAAATATTAAAAAAAAAAAGTGTGGTGTGCCAGGCAGCCCAGCAGCACAAAGTTTTGCCTAGTTGGACATTTCTTTCTTTCTTTTTTTTTCTTTTTTTTTTTTTTTGGTGTCGGGGATTGAACTCATGACCTTGCATTTGCCAGGCAGACACTTGTGCCGCTGAGCTAAATCCTCAGCCCATACATTGCCTAGTTGGATATTAAAACTGCCTGAACCAGTAGGTGAGGACCTTTAGTGTAACAAAGGGTCTATAAGCTAAACCCAATTTATTAGATACATATTTTATTATAGATAAACACATATTCATTGAATGCTATATAAGCCAGACATTGGGGATATGAACACAAATAAAGAGACAGAATTATGCAGCCATTTATTCATAGGCAGAAAAAAAAACTGCTGAGATAAGCACATGTGCCAGACTTTGGCATTAGGAAATAGGACTTCCCACTTTGTTTTGGTTGGAACAAATTAGAGTATGCCTTTAACATAGCTTTATCTAAGACTGATAAGAAGCATGATACAGACAGGGAGGGGTGACAATCCATCCTTTGGAAGAGCCTCTTCTCTTAGATTACATAGATCTGCAAATTCTCATGTGTCAAGATTGGGAATATGGATCGCCGGGGCAATGAGCTAGCGGGGTATTCATTGTAAGCAGATGCAAAGTCCCTGGTTGTGCTAGTTGCTGCCCTTCACACACAAAGAAAGGGGATGAGACCCTGAACTCACAGTTTAGAGTTTATTTGAATCGAAATGGTTTCTGTGTATCTGAGTTAAGCTAAGAAGATGAAAAGAGGAATTCAGGAGTCATGGTGAGTCATTCAGAGAACAGAAGGCCAAGTGTTACTAATTGAGAGCATGCACCTTACAGAAGGTAGAAGCAAGTACTGGTAGGCAAATTCGCCATTGCTTCTTCCATCTAAGATGGCACCTCCATCAGGGGTGGGTTTGCAGGCTAAATTGTGTCCAACACCTATTTTTTGAAATAAAGTTTTAATGGAATGTGGCCAACCTGGTTTGTTTACATAATGTTTATTAGATGACACTTCACAGAAACACTTTGTCCCCTCTCCTCCCATATATTCAGATTGATTTTGGTGTTAATACGGAGTCTGGGAGCAAAACAGCTGAGGTGAGCTTGGGGGCAAATTATTGCCCCCGAACAAACACTCCATTTTCATTTCCCCAGGTGACTATAAATTAATGTTGAGCATCAATATTAAACACAGCTAAATTTTAAGGTACCTGAGGCCCTTGTGAAAATGTTTCTCCTAACCTGAGATTCAGTGTTATGCTTTCTGCCTTTATAGGGAGCTAAATCAAGCGTCTGCATTTGGAAGGAGTACCTCTGTTCTTTGTAAACTGTAATTGAAGATATAATTCACTGTGTTCCTCAGTCTTTATTCAAAGCCTCTGGCACAAATGTCCTGCTTGAATTTAATTTTAGGATAAAGTTGATCTTTGAATTGGCTTTATAGGTCTTCCCAGTTCAGAGTCATCATAACCTGGTTTGCTTGCCTCTTGCCACAGGTGATGAAAAGTGCAGAGCTGGTTCAGAGATGAACTTCCCCGCAGGCTCACTGTAGGCAAAGGGGATGTGAGACTAAGGAAGGCAAGGGCGAGGCCAGGGGTGTAGCTTTTAAGGAGGCACTCATGCTCAGGGCTATGCAGAGGCAGGGGCAGCCCTCAAAAAGAGTACCTCCTTAAATTGTGTGCTACTACCCTTCTCTTTCATTCTTGTCTTGTACTGGCAGGTGCCTAGTAACATCTGCCCCTTCTACTTCTAGAAGGTGGTAGCCTTGACCTGGCAATCCCCACAAGGGATTTTTTTTTCTATTTAAGTGTGTAAATGGATACAGGTCCTCCCTAAAGTAGTCAGGGCTACAAAAATCAAATCTGTGGGTGCTTCAGTGCCCTGGGATAACCATCTGTCACTGATGGGTCCAAATGTCAGGCAGGAGGGAAGCCTGGAGTCATGAGTCAGCTTCCCAGGGGATTCACTGCAGGAAGAGGGATTAGAAAGGATTATGTATAGGATTATTCCAGTTTTTTTCCTGGAACACAAGGTTCCATCTTGGGGAAGAGGAGGGGAGATTAGGCAAGGTGGATTCACTTGCTCCCAACATCACACATTGTATCAGGACAGACAGTACCTCAGAGGCTGTTTATACGGAAACGGGAAGCTATGAGGACTAAGAAGTTGGTAGCATATAGTGTTAGCTCATACAGCTGTTAGTTCATTATTTGCAATACCAGCTGGTGATGAGAGCTGGGTGAAGAGGAAAGAATGGGCTGAGTCAGGGTCTTCCCTACCCTGGGATGGCCTGTTCTTTAGAGAAATGAAGAGAGGAGGTAGGGAGAGAAGAAGGCAGGTGGAGGGAATTGGGGAAGAATCTGCCAAATAGTCCAACCAGAGACACAGTGAAGCATCTTTTCCTCTTGTACCTGAGGCCTGTGCCAACTCCACAGCCTTATGTTTCCCAGTTTCCAGAAGGATGTGGGGAAAGTACTGAATTCAAATAGTCTTGGATTCCAGTAATAAATTACAGTACAAATAATATGTGCCTTGACACTTGTGTTCTCTATTTCAAATCGCACACTTTGGATGACTCTCATGTCAGCTAAAAAATAGGGCCAACACTTGCCAACAGGTGTTAATTCACTATTTGCTTCGAAGTTGGCCCCCTCTGCTCCTTTCTCTGAGCCTGGGCTCTGCCCCCTTTCTTCAGGCGGTTTCCTAGTTTTCTTCCTCCAATCCACATTTTTCTCTAACCAAAGGGTAAGAGACTCCCAGGGAGATGTGCATTGTGGGGACCAGGCCATTGGCGGCCACAAGGAACAGGCACCAAGTGCTGAAGCTTTGGAAGAGTCCAGGAATATGTGTTTGATAGCATGTGGTATTTCAAAGACATTTAAAAATACCTGTTAGAGCAGTTCGTTGTCAGTGTGTTATCCATAGAGACATACTATATATTATTACTTTTCACATGCAGGTGCCACATAACAGCCCCTGTTCTCACAGTAAGGAGCAAAGGCAGGATTTGCACCCACACCTGTGCAGCCCCAGAAGTACTTGTCTTCCTTACTGTGTAATGCTACCTCTTACAGTGAGCTGGGTGTGTGGCATCAATGAGTAGGGAAAGTGGGCTAAGGTGGAGAGGCGCCTTCCCCTAAGTTAAAACTATATTAGTGGCCATCTTTCCTATCTGTGTTAGTCAGTTTTCCATTACTATAACAAAATACTGCATGTACCAACTCCCCACAGTGAATGTAATCATTATGTACTACAAACATGTACTAATAAAAATTTAAAATAATAACCAAAAATCCAAATACTTTAGATAACTAGCTTATAGGAAGAAAAGACTTATTTTAGCTCATAATTTTGGCGTTTCCATTTCATGACCAGAGGACCCATGTCTTCATGGTGAGTAGCACATTACAGCAGAAACCACTACACCATGGCTAGGAACTGAAAGAAAGGCCACACCCCCAATAACCTAAAAGCCTCCCACTAGGTCTTACTTCTGAAAGGTCTTACTTCTACCACCTCCCATTAGAGCCACTGTGGGACCAAGCCTGTAAGACATGAATCTTTGGTGACATTTCATACTCAGACTATGGTGATATGTTAGCTAAGTACAATTGGAGATTTTAAGCTGTCCACAGATGGTAAATTTCTTGAGAATGAATTTACAGCAAATCCCATTTATGTTGTAGCCATTGTATGACTGGTCCTATATTTGGGTCATTAGCCATAGTAATAGCAATAGCACACCTACTGTGTGCCAAAGACAATTTTAACAGTTGTAGATATATTAATTTGGGACTTAAACAATCCCATGAGGCAGGTTAGTAATATTAATCTCATTTTATCATCAGGGTAACTGAGACACTATGAGACAAATCGCCACTGTTCCCTCCCCCATAATGGTAGTAAATGATTCTGAATGCCTGAACTTTAGCTCAGAATCTTGCCTCTCTTTTAAGTAGCTGCTTAATTAAAATGTGTAGTTCAATAAATGGGTCTGGGGAGTTCAATATGATTTCTCTGAAGAAGTCAATTGTGTCTGAGTTCATTGCTTGGTCAGTACTTTTAAATGAATGAATGAATGAATGAATGAATGAAAATGCTTATGTTTTTTCCTAATCACCTTCCTCCTAGTCAGAGAAATAAGCCTAATACAGAGAAGAATGAGCAGGAGTTTCATACAGTGACTATACACAAGAGTCCATATGCCATCTTGGCAACCCTATGCCCTCAGGAATAGATCAAATCTTCCCAGAATTCTGTAGGGCAGAAGAAATAGGATATAACTTAGGACACACTGAGTGGGAGGGTGCAAAATCAGATACAATTCAGGTCAGCTTTTTTATTTTCTATAGACACATGATCAGAGCAAAATGAGCCCAATTTTATTTGTGTGTGTATGTTTGCATAGATTTTTTTGAGACAGAATTTCCCTACATACTCCAGGCTGGCCTTAAATTCTAGATCCTACTGCCTCAGCCTCCTGAGAGCTGGGAATATAAGCTTAGATTCTCCTTTAAATGTATTAAACTTGTGTATAAATTTATCCCAGATTTTCCTCCATTTTAAGAATCAGGCATGAAAAGCTGTATTTGAGTAACTTTTCCAAGAGAACGTGTCTGCTAAATGGAGGTGTCAGCATCCAGCTAGCTCCAGAGACCCTATGCATGACTATTCTGATAGTCTTAGGAGGAAGCTAACAGTCTTTCCCCACCAAGATGGGAAGGGGTCTGGGGTGTTTATAGTAGGCCAGATTGTTCAATAATGATGGGACTTCCATGAGCACCATGTGAATGAGTTTGTCTGGGCTCTAGAACTTGGTTGGTTGATGTTGGAGAATTTGCTGAGGGTCAGTTCCTGTACAGAGAGCCCTGTAACATTCATTTTATTTAATCTGGGCAGTCCTCTGTGAAGCAGCTGTTATAATCTCTATTTTAGGACACTGAAGTTAGGAATTTCATAACTTGCTCAGCCCTAAAGTGGCTGGTGGCAAACCTTGAATACAAATCTTTTGCTCTTTCATTTATATTCTTTCAAATGCACAATCTCTCTGAATTGCTGGAGTTTCATGCCCCTACTGCTGCCCATTCAAAGTTAGAAGAAAATTTATAGGGTTAAAGAAGATGACTCCCATTTGAAGCATTGAGTTAAACTTCAGTGTTCAGGAGCCAGGCGTGGTGGCGCACGCCTTTAATCCCAGCACTCGGGAGGCTGAGGTAGGTGGAGCGTTGTGAGTTCGAGGCCAGCTTGGGCTACAGCGCGAGCGCAAGGCCTGCCTGAGCTACATAGTGCGACCCTACCTCAAAAAAAGTAGGGCCGGGAGTTTGGCTCAGGGGGCTTAAGCGCCTGTCTGGCAGGCGCGAGGTTGTCAGTTTAATCCCTGGTGCTGCAAAAAACAAAACAAAACAAAACAAACAAACAAACAAAAAAAACACTTCAGTGTTCCACAAGCTGTTACAAGCAACCTCTGAATATCTCATGCAGTGGCCAACTTCAGTATTTTAATGAAGCATGTCGCCCATGCAGTAAAATTCATAGATCATAAAGGTACAAGATTAGTGAGTTTGGGCAGGAGTACATGGCATTCTACAATGGTCTACTGTTTGAATCAACATACAGAAATTTCCACTACCCATGAAACTTTCTTGTGCCAATTTCTAGTCAATTTCTGCCCTCTTCTTTTGTCAGCTTTTTGTCAGCTTTGTGCCACTATAATGAAATGCCTGAGTTGAGCTACTTAGGAAGTAAAGCGAGGTTTACTTAGTTCACAGTTTCAGAGGTTCCAAGTTCAACATTGGGCAATTACATTGGCGTAGCCTCCCCTGAGGGCTGCAGGAGGTGGCACACTATGGCTACAGCACATGTAGCAGTAGGGGGGTCACATCTACAATAGAAAGAAGACAGCTCGGTGGGGCTCATCTCAGGCATTAGCAATTCTCTCATGTAACTATCAAAAGGGTCACATAAGAAACACCTTATGTCCCCAGTGACTTAAGGACCCTCTCACCAAGTCCCATCTTTCAAAGATGACACCAACTTGGAGACCAAGTCTTTATTAAAGTAGGTGCTTAGAGAATAGAAACTATTCAATCCATAGCATGCTTCAAACACACAGGAAATCAGTCTTGATTTCTATCACTTTAGACTGGTTTTGTTTGCTCCAAAATTTCATATAAATGGAATAGTAAGGCTCTTTTCTACTGGGCTTTTTTCCACTCAGAAAAAGATTCTGAGATTCATATATGGTGTGTGTATCAGTAATTTCTTCCTTTTTATTTCAAATAGTATTCAAATATAGAAATATACCACAATTTGTTTACCAAATCAACTGATAGTGGTTATTTAGGTTGTTTCTGACTTAGGTTTATTTTGAATAAAAAGCTTCTGTACAAATGATTTTATGGACAAGTAGTTTCATTTTTCTGGGTAAATACATAGAAATGGAATCTGTGGCTCATAGAGCAAATGCATATTTAACTTTATAAGAAGGTGTAAGCTTTCTAAACAAGATATATTTTATATTTCTACCAGCACTATGTGGATGTGCCAGTTACTTTATTTTCTTATCAGCACTGACTACTGACAAGTTTTTAATTTTAGCCATGTAATGGATTTGTATCCATATCTACCTAGTTTTAACTTGCATTTCTGTAAATTTTTGGTAATGCAAATATATTGGAAATATTTTCTTCTAATCTGTGGCATATATTTTAGTAAATTTTTAATTTTACTGATACTTAGTTTATCAATCTTTTTTAAAAAAGAGTGAATGTCTTTTGATTCCTATCTAGGAAATCTTTTTATTTTTGGTACTGAGAATTGAACTCTGGGCCCAGCACTTGCCAGCCAGTGCCGATGTCTAGGAAATCTTTGTCTACTTAATTGTCCTCATGACACTTTCCATTGTTTCTTTTCAGAAGCTTCAGATTTATGTCTGAGATCCACCTCAAACAAATCTGTATATAGTGTTAGGTGAGACCTGAACTTCATTTCTTTCCCTTTACAGATATCTAGTGTTTTCTGCACTACTTGTTCAGCAAATTTTCTTTTCCTCATGGATTTGTGTTGGTGCTTTTGTTGTAAATTGATTATCTGTGTGTCTGTCAACTCATCTTTTGGAGAATTCTTAGCAGACTGCAGCTCCATAATTTTTATCATAAAACAGGTGTTGTCATTTGCCAATTTTTAGTGACTATTAAAATAATTATATAATTTTTCTTTTAAATTGTTGATGTGGTGAGTTACATTAATTGATTTTCAGTTTGCTAAGCTAACCTCTTATTGCTAGGGTAAATTCAATCTATTAGATCATTTTAAAAAATACTATTGGATTTATTCCACAAGTCTATATTTTAGGGCTGCTGCATCTATGTTGATGAGATATATTGATCTGCAATTTTAAAAAATAATGTCCTTATCAGGTTTTGGTGTGATAATTATGCTATCATCTTAAAAGAAGTAAAGTGTCTAATTTTTCTTTATTCTCTGAAAGAGTGTGCAAAATTGATATCATTTCTTCCATAAGTGTTTGGTAGAAACTATTTGAACCTAATTTTTTTGTGCAAATGTTTTAATTGAAGTTTAATTTCTCAACAAATATCTGGTTGCTTAGGTTTTCTGCTTCTTCTTTTGTCAGTTTGAGAGAGTTATACTTTTAAAGAACTTGTTCATGTGACTGTAGACATAATACTGTTCCTAATATTTTTTAATTATCATCTTAGTGTTGTGAGATTGGCAGTTTTAGGTGTTGAATATGTGGCCTTGAATCAATTTATTTTTTCATTTTAAACACATTGAGATTTTATTTGTTTGTTTGTTAATTGGGTTTTTATTGTTGTTGGTTTGTTTGTTTCCAAGAACAGGTCATTTTCTTCCCTCTCGAGGGTATCTTTTGTGTGGCTCCTTCACCTTGAAAAATATTGCCGTCAGCACACCCCTATCTTTTTCAAGTGGATGTTTGCTGCTCAACCATTGGGATTCAGGACAAATGCGAAACTTTTGTAATATGCCCTTCTCTCTCTCTCTCTCTCTCTCTCTCTCTCTCTCTCTCTCTCTCTCTCTCTCCTGCTTACTCATTTATGCAACATACACATACATGCATACTCAGGTATGCACAAGAGGGGCCCAAGGTAGCTAGATATACTTTTAAATTCTCAATTACAGCATGAATCATATTTATGTTGTCCCTCTCTCCTGTTAGATTTTAAGCTCCACCAAGGCCAGTCTTGTATTTTGCTGGGTAATTGCTGAGTTAACCAGCACCCAGCACAATGCCTTACCTTCTAATAATGCTCCACACATCTTGGTTGGGCAAATGAACTAATCCAAACAGAAAGGAAATCAGCTGCTCTTTGAAAATTCCACCTAATAATTTTAACTTTTCTAGAGGGCTGGAAGAATAAAAATTAGAGACAAAAGTATGGGGAGCCTTGACAATAATTTATAAAATTTGGATATTTCCCTATTTATATTTTTAATGTTTTCTCTCTCTTTGTCTCTGTTATATCATGCAGCACTCTGAGGCTGGAGGCTGCCTTAGTCTCTTTGGGATGCCATTAACAAAATACTATAGACTGGCAGCTTAGACAACACAGATATATTTGTTCATAGTTCTGGAGACTGGAAGTCTGAGATCAGGGTGTCAGCATAGTCAGGTTCTGGTGAGGGCTCTCTGTCTGGTTTGCAGATGGTCACCTTCTTACCGTGTCTTCACATGGTAGAAAGCATGAAAGAGCAAGTTCTCTGGTATTGACGTTCATCCATCCCAATGGGTCCACCCTCAGGACCTCATGTAAATCTAATTATTTCTCAAGAAAGTATGAGTTTGTGGACATGAAAATTCAGACCATAGTACAAGCCAAAGAAGAGACAATGGTTGGTAACAAACAAGAGGAGATCCTTAGGATAAGAGGACAAGTGTGGTGAGGACCTCTAACTGTAGAGGCTCCTCCCACCTCCCTCTGGAAAGCACAGAGCCCCTCCTTTGCCTGAGTCCTACTTATAGGATTACCAAGAGATTTGTGTATTTGGGTTACGTTGCTTTTGGAAGGCTTAACAAGAGGAGTGGGAACTCTTGATTTTTCTCTCTAGTGGGCATCACATCCTATAAGGCAGTTCTCTCTGTGAATCCTTAATTGTCAAGCAGGATTTCTAAAAGAAAAGTAAAGAAAAGAAATGACTCAGTGGGTCCCCATCTGCAGCCTCTCAAACACTATTCCACACCACCTGATTGGAGGGATTACAGCCTTTTCTGATTCCATCCTCCTAAAGCATGTCCAAAGGAGCTTACATGGTAATTTCCAGAGTGAAGCTGATGGATCAGCGTGCAGGACATAATGGATCAGAGAGCTCCCCCTCCTCACTGTCTTTCTGATGTGGTGGTTGGTGCATCTGATGCCTGAGGTTGTGGTAGGGTTCTTGTGAGGGGGGCTGGTGGGTGTGGGAGGAGAGGGTGTCCATTGGCTCCACCACTGTGAGCCACCCTGTGCTGGGTAGGAAGACCAGGCTGCAGCACAGGTCCAAACCACACATCCTGCCAGGGCATCGGCTTGCACACACAGCGCACTGGAGGGTGCCTAAAGCCAAGGCAATCTCTCTGCCTGCACCATGATCTCCAGTAAGATTCTGGTGTACCATCATCCTCTCAGCAACACTAGCACCGAGGCTTACACCCCGCCTAGGCGCCGCAAGAAGTCCCTTGGAGATTTGTTTCACAAAGGCTACCGGGTGAAGTCTGGGCCTCCAGCTGCAGAGAAGGAGGAACCACAGAACTTCTGGCAGTCGCTGGAGTCTTGCTGCAGGGTTTGTGCCTCGTGGGGTAAGGCTCTTCCCAACCTCAGCTTTTCTTCTCCTGAAAGGAGCCTGGGAAAGAAGTGCTCTCCTGTGATAGGACTGAAGCAGGTGTCCAGTAGAGAGGTGGTGGCCACCTCCATGCCAGCTTCCTTGGCATGTCCCCAGAACTCAGATGTCTTGGGCTAGTCAGGACTCTGGTTCTTCCTTTCTAGATGAGTGTAACTGGCATCTAGCACTCCTGAGTGCTAAACGCATTAAAGAGTGCATTTTACAAACTTTGGGGTAAATTTGACAAATGATGAGAATAGAGTTTTTTTCTGTTATTAAGTGGCAATAATTTTCAATGAGTCAGCATTTCCTGAAGCTGCATCTGAAGCTTTGGATAATATTTTTTTCAGGGGCATCAATGAAAATTACCATCTACTCTCTTCCATCTGCACTGGGACGTGGGAGTATGGGATCGTTCCTGTCTTTTGAGGGGGTGCTTCATTATTCTCATAGCTAGAAGAAATCATAAAAAAGTCTTCTGGGCAGGTTTCCTTTTCTAAACTACCATCTGACATGAATTTGGTTTTATTTTGGCATCCATGATGTATTGAAGTTTCAAATAAATAGCTTCAATTTATACTTCCATATCTAAAAATAACAGTCTTAGGGAGAAATAGCTTTATTTCCAGAAGGGCTAGTGGGATGACACGCTTCTTTAAAATGAAGCATAGTCCCTTTGAAACTCAGCTTAAAATTCCGATCTGGGCAGGCACAGCTCAAATGCCTCTGCATGGTATAATTACGCATAGCAAAATTCCAGTGAGTGAGCAAACGATGGCTGAGTTGAGTCAACCTTTTTCATTAGTACAGGCAGAAAGATTTCCTCCAGCTGAAATATCTGGGCTCTAAATATTCATGTGTCTGTGTCTATAAGCCTCATTACGTTCCCTCTCCCTTCTTTGCAAAGAAGAGCTGCTCTGTGCTTTAAAACATCCAGTGTTTGCAAGGGCCAGTTTTAAAGCAGCTAAAGAGGAGCCTCAAGGGTGGGACGCTTAAACTAAGAGCAAGTAGGTTGTTTCTTTTTATACTGGGAGTCAAATTCAGAACTTGGTGCTTGCCAGGCAGGTGCTTGTACCACTGAGCTATAGCCCCAGCCCAAATAGACTATTTCTTGAGAAAAAGTTGAGTAATCCAGTAAGATCTTGGGTTTAACTCAGTATCCAGTGCGTTTGTTGCTTTTCTGTGGGAGTGACTTCTCGTCTGTGTGTTCATTCATTTCTGGGAATGGTGGCGATGGCTGGCCAGTCATCACTGTTCTGGAAGGTGGTGGGTGCAGTGGTGAATCTGCTCTCATAGAGCAGACATTGTTCTCAGGACCAGGCAGGAAGCACCTCAGCAAGCTAAAAGGTAATTTTAGACAATGACAAATACTGTGAAGAAGAACAGAGTGGTGGAGTTGGCATAGGGTGATTCCACTCCATGCGAGCTGGCCAGGGAAGACCTCCATGACCCAACCCACACTGGCAGTGATCTGAGGGAGAACATTCCAGAGAAAGGGAATAGGAGGGAAGGTCCCGAGTTGGGAATGGACTGAGAAACATTTTCAGAGACGCCGTGTGGAGGACCTGGTTGGTAATGACATAAATAGAGACCAGGCCACCAAAGGCCTTCCAGTGCAAGATAAGGAATGAGACCTGTGCTTTCAGTGAGATGGAAGCCAAGTGTTGGTGTTTAGCAGGTAGCAATGTGCTCTGAGCAGTGTAGAAAGCAGGTTAGAACCATGGGTTCCTGGCTAGAAGCAACAGGAGTTTGAACCGTGGTTGTGGCAGTAGAGAGGGGAAAGATTGCTTATTTCACATTTAAGAGGTAAAAGCAACAAGTCTGTTTAAAGACTGGTTTCCATACTTTCTGACTCCTCTGTTCAAATAGAAGAAGATCCTTAAAACAGAAACTTCCCACCTGTGTCTGCGGTGTCTAGAGTAGAGAGGGGCTGGCGCAGAAGAGAAGTTCAGCACACGTGGATGGGCTCAGGGGTCAATGAAGAGATCGATGAGTAGTTGACAACGTGACTGAACATCAGGGAATGTTTAGTGTGTTGGAACAGGAAGCAGCATTAGGATAAGGTAGAGAGCAGCACAGCCTGAACAATTACCCAGAGAGAAGAAGATGGAAAGGTCAGATAAGCAAGGCTGTTTAAAGAACATGCTTCCAACTGGAGCCACAAAAGCCCAGGGACAAGGGAGAGCAAGGAGAACAGGTCTGTTCTCCAGCTTGGAAGGAGCAGCTTACTCTGCAAGGCTGAGAAGCAGGTGGTCCTAGCTGTGCTCAAGCCTGGGATGGCAGGTGGGACCTGGGGTGTCAGCAGGATGCGGGGGCCACCCTGAAGAAGCCTCCCTCTGCTCTGTGTGTTTCTCATCACGCAGGTCATCCTGGGCTTGGTTGAAACACACGCATGCCCCACTCCTGCTCCAAGGCCAGATGATAGTGACCTTGTCTGACACCAAAAAATAATTGCTCTTCAGGATTTGTGTAGGACTGCGGGGAGCTTTTTGGATTTAAAGATTAAGGAATGAAAGGGAAAGGGAAATTGCAAATTGGAAAGCCCAGACAGGCTGTCTGCCACAGGTTAGGATGTACCTGCTGTTGTGTTTTCTGTCCTGAAATCTTCTGGGACCTTGTATGTAAGATTGCTGATGCCTTTTATATCCTGGAGTAACAGAAATATGCACAGAGAATGATCCATCATTTACTTGTTGATCCCTTTATCTCAGTATAGCAGCCGTATAGCAATTCCTCATTCATCTGAGAAGGGCCCTAAATACCTTCGTTGGTCTAGCTGGCCACTGATGAAATTCATGTGCTAGTTTTCGAATGACCCTAACCTGGTTGTTCAGGCCCTGAGCACCATCTTTGTCCTCCACTAGGGACAACAGTGACTGGTGTCCTTCTTACCTGGAGTCACTGACTGCAAGTGACTGAATCTTGGATGTGAGTGCAGGGGTCAGAGCCAGAAAACCTGAACTCCAGTCCTGACTTGCTGCTAACTTTATAAACACAGCAAAAAGGAATCACGAATGGAAGTTTCCATGTAAATAGCACAAATAAAATTGAAAAGTGGAGAAAAATTTAAAAATCCAACCATTCTATCTGAGCAGTGCAACTACTGTTATCATTTTATGTGCAATTTTATTTTTTGTACTCCTATAGTTTTTATGGTTTTAGCATACAGAACATGCATTTTGTATTTTACATTTTGATTTTTTTCAGCGTTCCCAGTTTGCTATTTCAAAAAATTATAGTAAAGAGCATATACCATAAAATTTATCATTTTAACAATTTTTAAAATATAATTCACTGGTGTTGAACATATTCACCTTGTTGTAAGACAGAGCTTCAGAATATCTTCACCTCCCATACCTGAAATTCTATATCAATTAATTAAACAACACTCCTTTTATCCTCCCCAAGCTCCTGATAAGTGCCATTTTAATTTCTAAATCCTACTTCTTTAGCTTAATGTTATATCATAAACATTTTCCTTATTATATTCTAAAAACATGTATCATATCCCATAAAGAAGATGGACTATACCTAAGAACTGTTTTTAAAAATTAAGCTGTTTTCTACTTTACTTGTTTAATAAATAATTTCGCAATGAATGTCTTTGTTCCTGTAGCATTTTTCCATTTTTAAAATATTTCCTAAGGCTATATTACCAGAAATGAAATTAGTTTGATTCATAGTGCCGAATTGCTTTCTGGAAAGGTTTTATCCATTTATAACTCCACCATCAAATTATAAGCCTATTCCATTGCAGAGTCATCTCCCCAAGGAAAGACTCAAATACATTGCTAGTATGTATAATAAATACAATGCTTACTGTATTTTTGTTTAATTTGCATTTCTTTTTCTTTTCCTTTTAGAAGCATTTTACAATATATTACTAACTATACTCACCATTTCGTGTAGTAGATCTCTTGAACTTATTCCATCTATCTAGCTGAAATTT
>RJWM01004676.1:0-85167 GCA_004363535.1 Dasyprocta punctata | reverse complement strand
AATGCTTATTCAGTTCCTTTGCCTATTTTTTAATAGATATTTTTTATTATTGACTTGAGTTCCTTACATATTTAAGATATTAATCCCTTATCAAGTATATAATTTGCAAGAGTTTTCTCTTATTCTGTAAGTTGTCTTTTTGCTCTGTTGATTATTTTCATTGATGTGAAAAAGTGTTCTGCCTCAAAATAATTTTTTAATAGATATTTTTTATTACTGACTTGAGTTCCTTACATATTTAAGATATTAATCCCTTATCAAGTATATAGTTTGTAAGGGTTTTCTCTTATTCTGTAAGTTGTCTTTTTGCTCTGTTGATTATTTTCATTGATGTGAAAAAGTGTTTCGACTCGAAATAATTCCATGTGTCAATTTTTGTTTTTGTTGCCTGGGGTTCTGAGATCTTGTCCAAAGTATCATTACCTAGACCCATATTGTGGAGCTTTTCCTTCGTGTTTTCTTCAAGTCATTTAATAGTTTCAGGTGTTAAATTTAAGTCTTTAATTCATTTTGATTTGATTTCGTGTATAGTGTGCGATTCTTTTAGTTCCACCAAGTATGGTAATTTTTAATAGTTCTTAACTCTTATTTTACTGCTTTATGATGTGTCTTTTATGATTTTTACTTATCAATAAATAATATAGCATTTACATAATGCTTTTGATATTATTAAGAATTTCTCCCTGTTACATCGTATTTGGTTATTTTCTAGTGAATATTGTCATTATTACTATTACTGTTGTTATGATGATCACTCAGTACTGGAAATTGAACCCAGAACCTTTGCCCTGAGCTACATACCCAGCCTTAAATTTTTTTTTATTTTGTGACAAGATCTTAGTAAGCTTCTAAATTGCCCAGGCTTGTCTTGAACTTGTAATTTTCCTACTCCAGTCTACCAGAGTGCTGGAATTACAGGTGTGTGTCACCATACCAGGGTTTCATTATTATTTTTAAACACAGAATTTTGATATTTTTATGGTAGTTGATCTAATAGTTCAAAAAATTGACAATATTTCAACATCTGAGTTGAGACAGTCATCGCTTTGGAAGGTTAAAAAATATACAGCTACATTTTTTCAGCTTTTCTATCTCATTCCATGTTTAATTTTTATTAGTCTCAAACTTATTTCAATTACAGTATGAAGCCACTTTGGATTGATTTTCATTTGCTAACCAATTATCCCATCATTATAGGACAATATTTATATCTTCTTTGGTTTCTGATAACTTCTTCACTGCACATTAAATTCTTCTTTGTGTAGTAGATTACACTTCTCTGCTCTTTCCTTATGCTTGCTGTTCTTTTGTTATTTTCCCATTCTATTACTTTGTGATAAATACGACTTACGTGATGTCTTCAGTTTGGAATTTGGTTACATGTTTTTATTGACTAATATGTAGTCAATTTTTGTGATTCTTCAGTGGTTGTTATTAAAGAATTAATCCTAGTTTACTGAATAATACATATGTGTGTATCTAATTGTCTAGCCATTTAGATGGATATAAATACAAACATGTCCCAAGAAATTACATATCACATAAATATGCCATATTTGCACTTATTAATAAATAATATCATTTCTGAACCTAATATTCGAATTCTCCACTGTCATTTTCTTCCTGTTGGATACATTCTTGTCACACTTTGCCTTATTTAGTTCAAAGGTATTTTCTTAGGTCTATAAAGATTTTCAGTTGCATATTCTTGGTGGATTGTTTCTTTATCAATATGAAGTTTTATTTTCCTACTGATCCTCTTTTGATACAATGAATTTAACTTATTCAATTTTATTTTGTGGTTACTAACACATTTGGCTTTTTGTTGTTGAAGTTGTGTTTTCTAATTTATGAATTTTTTTCTCTTTTCCTCTTAGTTGGATTGAATCATTTCCTTTGTTCTTTAACTGCAGTTTGATTGAATTCCTTTTTTCTCCCCCGCTAAGATTTGGAATTTGTAATCCCAAATATATTCTGAAAAACCTTTATAAGCATACCAGAAATTAATTTTTGTGGTCATATATATAATTAATAGTATTATCCTGTCATCCTAGACAAAAATATTAGCACATTTCTCTTTCTTCCACTTCCCTCATTCCTTCATATTTCTATTTTTCATGTACTTCTAGAGATTTTAGTTTTAGATCAATGTTACTATGTATTATTTTTAAAAAATACTCATTCAACACATGGATTACTCAGTTACTTTTATTTTTTCTCACACTGTTGTTAGCTACATTTTTTTGGTCTTATTTTTCTACATCTAGCCAAGTATATTTTATTTGCTTCAAAAAAACTTCTGGGAATTGTGAAGACAGCCTTCCTTTGTTTTCTTGCATCCAGTGCAGGAGTTTTGAGACAGTAATTTATTTGAATTTCATCGACTTATGGGAATTTATTTCCTCACACTGATATTAGGGAATTTCACCATGATGTACCTGGATTTAGGTCTTTTTATATTTAACTGGCTGAACACTTCATGGGCCTCTCCAAATTGGATGCAGATCATTCTTTTAGTTTAGGAAACCTTATTCTAACATCAGTTTGAATATTTCTTGCTATCTCCTTCATTTTCTCCTTCTGGAACTCAATTACATGGATATTGAAAATTTTATTGCTGTCTTTCATCTTTCCTAACTGTTCTTTTGTACTTTTCCACTCTTTGTCCTTTTGTATAGAGTCTAGCCCTGTAGTTTTGCTAGGTAACAATGTCTATTTTACTATTCAGCTGGGCTTTGGAAGTTTTGACGTTCAAAAATTTTGATTTATAAGATTAGCTGATTTCTATTCAGTTTAATATTTCTCTCACATCTTTCCTCATGCATTATGTTTTTCAGTAAACTCTTTTCTAAAGCAGTTTTTTCTAGATTGCTTTGTTCATGTTTATCCTTAAGTATAAGTTTGCTATATGTACCTTTCTTCAAAGAAATCTTGCCATTCCTCAAATGTTTGGTGATTCTTCATTTGCTATTCATGGTTGGGTTTGAAATTTTTTTGTTCCCCTGTGTGTGAATGCTGTCTGTGTTTATCATAGCATACCTGGAAGAGTCTTGAGGCATAGTTTTATGCTTTGTTTTGTTTTGTCCAAAAACTGTTTTTGCAGCTTTGGAGACAATGAGTTTCTTCTAGGAGTTAATCAATGTACCAGAAATTGCCCAACCTCCTTTGATGTGATAGTGGGCTTTGAACTCAGGGCCTTCACACAGAACCTCAACCTCTGCCCCTTTTCTAGCTTTTATTTTGATACAGGTTCTCATTAAGTTGTTCAGGCTGTGCTTGAATTTGTCATCCTCCTGCCTCACCCTCCAGAGCCCTTGGGATTACAGGCCTGGCCTGCCATTCCTGGCTCAACTGCCCTGTTTTAACAACCGAAGTGCCCACACTGACTGCTGTGCACTGGCTGCCCCGGTTTGGTGGCCCAGTCAGTCAGTATTATGTCACAGCCTCCTCTGCTCACTACTAGAGACTTCATTTCCTTTTTAGAGTATTATTTCTTCTTCACTGTGTCTCTCCGCCCCATTATCATCACCAACCTCCATCTCTATGGAACTCCTCTCCTGTATTTAGTGACCAAAGACATTTCTCATATCTTTCATGATTCTGGAGATATTTATATATAGTTGCCCCTCAATATCTACAGGGATTGGTTCCAGGTGCCCCCAGGATACTAAATTCCTCCGGTGCCCAAGCCCTTTATCTAAACTGTCATAGTATTTTCATATAGCTATGCACACCCTTCTCTATAGTTTAAAACATCTCCAATTTACTTATAATACCTAATGCAGTATGAAGTCTGTGGGAATAGTTGTTAAACTCTATTGTTTATGGAAATAGGTTGGTTGAATCCAAGGATGTGAACTCACAGATATTGGGTGCCATAGTCAATATTTGCAAGAGAAACAGATCTAATGCAGGATGTAGAAATTTACAAGATTACCAGAAAATATCTGCGCACAGAGTCAAATGTAAAAGAGGACAAGAGAACTGACCTGGTGCCAGAGATACTAAAAATCCAGCCAGAGGTCTGGAGCCCACTGCAAAGTTCCCTGCAAGTCCCTATTAGGAGGTCAAGTGTCTTAGTGACTTTTCTCTCATTGTTGAGACAAAATATTCAATCCCCAAAGTTAAAGGAGGAAAAGTTTATTTAGCTCACAGTTTGTAGCGGCTGCAGCCCATAGTTGGCGTAGTCTAAGGCAAGGTGGCTTGGCAGGGGGCATCTCAGAGGAGAAGCAATTCATCATGGCAGAAGACAGCAGATGCAAGCAGGGGAGAGAGAAGGGACAAGCCTCTTTCTGTCCCTTGTACTGTACGCAGGCTTCCTGCCCTCGGATGGGTACGGCACTCACACTCCTGTGAATCAGTCACAAACTCTAGATTCAGCCACCTCTGAAAAGTCCACCTCTCCATGACTGCATGGGACTTTGGCAGGGACATCTAGACACAAACTCTAACACCAAGGACTCTTTGATGGAAGACAGAAGGATCTGTGCTGGAAACCAGGAGACGATGCTCAAGGGGAAGGTGATGACCAGAGCTCCTCCAAGAACAGTAGCCATACTTGGAAAACATGAAGACCAGAGCTCAGCCAAAGAGAAAAACCAAAGTCTTCCCCAAGAAAAGCAGTTGGAATGAAACTCTTCCAAGGAAAACCAGCTGATCACCCTCCCCCAGTCTCCTTTTAAACGTTTACTACAAAAATCCTCCTTAAAGTGGATCTTTCACACCCAGAACATTGCTGACTCAATTCAACGGGGCGTTTGCCACTCATGTTGACATTTGGTCAATTAATTGCCACATTGGAGGTCACAGATGTTTTTCCTTGTTATGTGTTTTGTATACAGTTGAAGCTAGATTTCTCAACTCCACCAATTTAATTTTTAATGGACTATCCACTTTTCACCTACCAGAATTTTGTCACTTCCTCCTATGTGCGACAGATTCCTCTTTCGTTCTTTTTGTCCTTATAGGATTTGACTGTCCCTCTCTTTTAGTATTGCTTTAGTGAGGCTTAAAGATAAACCATTGAGCCCAACCTGCCACGTTTGACCAGAATGGCTTGGATTATAATTTCAATTCATTGATGAATTGTACACATTGGTCTTTTACATAGGATTTCCGTATCTCTGATCTTAGTGATACTAGAAAAATTTTGGAGGGTGCTCTGAGAATCAGTTTTTGGTACCAGCTTTGTATTTATTTTATAAATTTATTTGCTTCCCATCTCTTTTTATTATGGAAGAATTCAGAAGTTTAATACAATGAGAATGCTTCAAAAATTTAATAATAAATTAAATGAGCATAGAAATTTTGAGGAGAAGCTATTACATTTTTCAGTTTCTATTCAATTATCCTATAATTGTTTATAATTTTTTTTGGTTTTTTTTTTGCTTCCAAGTTTCAGGGTCATCCCTCTTAGTGAGATCTTCACAGTCTTATTCAGATATCATTTTCTTCTATTGGATCAGGCAGCACTTTATTTTATTTTGTTTGTTTTCTTGCTGCTATTATTTTGCTCATAAAGTAATTGAGAATTTTTATTACTTTTAATCTTTATTGATTGCCTTATTATTTAATCATAAACACCAAACTAGAGATCATCTTTTCCCTGATATTAAGATTATTTTCCCTCAAAAAATGTCAGTTGTTTATAATAATCTCTTACTATACTATTGATTTAACTTATAGTTAACTAGTGCATTCTTTAAAGAAGTTAATTCAAGTAGATAGTGTGCTAAGTGGGTAAGCTGTTGGCTTTAAGTTGCCTAAGTGATTACCCAGTTAAAGGGAAAATTACTTTTGGGATAAAACAAGGTTTGATTGTTTACACATTATTAACCAAAATAAGTGCGTGAATATAAATCAGCAAGTTAAAGGTTTAAAATTCTGGAGGTATTTTTATTAAGTTGCTCACAGTCAGTGATTTCTCTTGGAATTGGAATTTCAAAAATTTTAAAACTTCTGATGCCTAAGTTATACTGAGACTAATGAAATCAGAAGACCCAGGGTGGGAAGTGGATCTCAGTGCGTTTTAAGCCCCAGCTGGTCCTAGGTAGGTCTGGAACGCACTGTCCTGTGGCTTTGTTTTCTCCCAAGCATGGTCCTCTGACCAACAACCCCAGCCATTACTTAGAGCTTGCTGAAAGTGGGAAGTCAGACTCAGCCAGAATCTGGACGTTTATAAAGCCCTGGAGATTTGTGCGCACCATGGATGGAAATGGCAGGGCTCCAAGGCAGGTGCAGCCCATTAGTCCCCCTGGTCTATTTATGTGAATGTGATTTCCCTGGAGTGCCACCACGCCCATTTGTTCATATATTGTTTACAGCAAACTTGAGGCATTGTGACACGGCTGAAATATTTACTCTCTACCCGTTTGTAGAAAAGTTTGCAATGCTTCTCCACCTTGCAGCCCTCAAAGCTTTAAAATTCCTTCTCCCCAGCTGTACCTCTGCCCGTTCAGTCCGAATGGGAGGGGGTGGGCTGAAACCAAACTGTCCTTAAGTCAACAATGATTAGAGCTTCCGAAGTGTTTTACATGCACTGCTGAGGTTTGGAGCCACTGCCCTAACAGCAAAAAGAGAAAATCTGGCTGTGGTTAGAAAATAATTGGTATGATGGAGATGACTTTTTGGGGTATTAAAAAACATGAAAACAATGACAAAAAGACTGATACATATGACCATATAACAATTATTGAATATAGAAAAAATTACTGTAATTCTAGACTTAGAAAAAATTTAGACTTAGGAAAAAACTATAAGCAAAATTAAAACAATGATGAATGTACAATATCCTCATTATAAAAAGAAGCTAGAATGTATTACAAAGAGTAAGATGAATACACAGGTAAACTGGCAAAGCCCATTATAAAGCTCTTTAAAGATGAAAATAAAATGACTCAATTATGAAAAAATAATTAACTTACTTGTTAACATTAGAAAAGCAAACCAAAACAACAAGCTCTTATTTGAGGCCTGTCAAAATGGAACCTTACTTTCCTTCCCTTGCTTTCTCCCTTTTTCCCTCCATTTCCCCCTCCCTCTCTTCCTTTTCTCTTTTCTTCTTTCCTTCCTCTCAGTACTTAATACAGTGGCGGTATGGGCAAATGGACATTTACATACTGATGGAAGGACAGATTGTTAGGACAGTTTGACAAGATGTATCATAAATCTTAAAAGTGCTCAGGCTGTAGTTTGGATCATAATGTTCCCCAAGGCCCGTGTGTTAAAGACTGTCCTCAGCTTTGTGCTCTTGGAAGGTGGTGGAGCCTTTAAGAGGTGTGGCCTAGGGGAAGAAAGTTGGGTCACTGGGGGTGTGTCCTTGAAGGAGATAGTAGGACCTTGGACCCTTCCTCTCTCTCTCTCTCTCTCTCTCTCTCTCTCTCTCTCTCTCTCTCTCTCTCTCTGACTTCGGGCTGCAGTGAGGGGGCTAGGTTTCCTTCACCACATCCTCCCTGCTGTGATGTGCTATGCCACCACAGGCCCAGAGCAACAGGGTTGAGCAACTGAGGACTGAAACGTCTGAAATCATGAGACAAAACAAACTTTGTTCTCTGTTAAATTGATTTTCTCCTCTATTTTGTAACAGTGACAGAAAACTGGTTACCACTGCTCCCTGGAATCCAGTGTTTGCAACTGGAACAGACTTACCAGGGTCTTCGTTGAGCAGGAGCTAGGAACTTGGGCTTTGTGGAGTTCAACTTACTTGAGGCAAAAACTTGACTCTTGCTAATAACCTCTGCTGAACACTCTACCTTGTGTATTTTATCCTTAGCTATTTTCTTCTGCTGAATGTAATAAAAAAGATGAATGTTTTGTCATATAGTAAGGAACTAAAAATAGTAGACAGTCAATAATAATAAATTTACATCATAGTCACCTTTACCAATTCACAATAATTTAAAATAACAAAAACAAAGATATATACCAAGTATGCACACATGTGTATGCACATGTGCTTCTGTGTCCAGGTAATGCCAACTTTCCAACCAAATACAGAGCACTTAAATCAAAGAGAAGTATTTTTTTTTAATTATTTGATCATATAATAGAGAACACAGAGAGAAATTTACTGTTTCTTGATGGTGTAAAGAACTCATAAAACCATCTGGGCCCTGTACCTTTTGGAGGACAATGTGTGTGATTCATGACTTTGGGTACAAACATGTTTTATGCAATCCCTTCTTTTGTAATACTGATATAATTTTACAGTTTCTTAGAAAATAATCTCGTTTCAGAGATTTTGTGGTGTCAATAACAAGGGAAAGTATTATAAGGCAGAGAAGATGAGTAATTTGTTAGGTGGGTGTTTCCCTCCCAATCCCTCCGTTTTCTCGGCCTCTTTTGTGGAATGTGAGTTGCTGGTGATGGTGTTCTGGGCCCTCCAGCCCTGATCTTCCCTGCGTAGACTGCTTTGTACTTCCTGAACAAGTCAGCCTTGACCCCTGCAGTGGCTTCACAGAGCTCCCTTTAGTAAGGTACATACAGTCTTGGAATTCTGGACTCGGCTTCTGTAACCTTTAACTCTTTGCTGTATCACTATTTCTCAAAACTCTGATTCATTCATTGAGTTCAAACGGGAATTATTTAAGCATCTGCCTCATTTCACACAGTCTGTTAGGTACCCAAAATGCAGCCATGGTGTGAGTCCCTCCCTACAGAGAGCTGCTGCTGCACATAAAGAAAGCAGATAACATACATTAGATGCTAGTGCTTCACGCTGAAGAGAATGTTAAAAACAGACAGAGGAATAGTTCCAGGGCGGGTGTGGGGGGAAGATGTGGTTTTATGTAGCATGGATGGAGAAGGCCCCACTGATGAAGCAACCTTAGTAAAAACCTGGAGGAACTGAGGAAGTGCATCACGTGGCCATATGTCCTTCTAGGGACAGAGAACACCATGGCATATGCAAAGTCCCTGTGGGTACATGGCTCACCAAGGAGGACAGCCCCATTAGGGGAAAGTAGTGGAAGTCTTGCAGCAAGCTCTCAAATGTAAAAGGAAATGATATGAAGTTGGTGCTGGGCAGTGGTGTCACTTGAGGTCTTGGAAAGCCTTGACTTTTTCCTCTGTGTGCCTGGGATAGTGGAGAATTTTGAGTGGAGACCCCAGGGTGTCCACAGCAGAAAGCCATCAGGGAGCAACTATAAACTATTGGCTGAAGGGTGCATCTTGCAGACCAAGAGGAGGGTCACAGACTAACATGTTAGCCCACAGAGGGCTTCTTTCACTCATTTTCATGAATGACCTCTGACCCCATGAAACCACTTATAGCAAGGCCTTCAAAGAAATGAAATCCACCGCTGTTTAGCTCCCAGGGGTCTTGGTCCTGCACTGCCTGGAGTCCTGCAGGGAGATGTTTCCCTCTAGTGTCCATGCTGGGAACCTCCCATTGTCCTAAGAACCGTGTGTGCCCCTCTTTTCTGCTGATTGTTGGCCTTATGCTGCTTCCCTCCTTGATTCTAAGCAGCAGAAGCTCCGATGCTCAGCGCGAGGTCAGCAAGACCCCATCTAGCGAGGCCGCAGGGCCTGTGACCTCCACAATCCAGTGAGCGACTAACCTCATTTTCATGGGTCTTTTAAAGAGAAGCTTCTACCATCCTGTGTCTTTGTGAGTCACTAGAGTGTGCAGGCTACAAAGCAGCACACACTATGGAATGCAAATGCCATCACTTAAAGATGAAAGGAAAAATCCAGTTTGAAGTTTGGACCATTTGTATTCTATGTTTGGTTCCGTGCAATGCATGTTTTATGCTGGGTGTGATGGCACATCCCTGTCATCCCAGCACTCAGGAGGGTGAGGCAGGAGGATTGCTGTGAGTTTGAGGCCAGCCTGGGCTCCATAGTAAGTTCAAAGCCACCCTGGACTGCATAGTGAGGCCCTGGTTTCAAAAAACAAAAACAAAACAGAACAAAAAATGTGTATGCTTACACACGTACACGCACGTGTGCACACACCCACCCATGATTTCCAGGATCAAATCATGACGAGCTGATACCAGGGAGTCTGTCACTGCTGACCAGTGAGTCTCTATCTCCGGGGGGCAATGGTGCTGCCTGCCTTTCATGTTTCAAAACTTACTGTTTTATCCCGCACCACTGTGCAACAGAGCTGGGGGTGCACGGTGCTCAGTGGGGCTGGGTGTTGAGCATGCTCAGTAGAGGCTGTTGAAAGGGAAGAAAGGCTTCTTTCAGCTTAGTTTCAGAGGTTTCCATGCATGGTCACTTGGCCTGTTGCTCTGGGCCAGTGGAGAAGCAGAGCCCAGAGACAGGGGACACACGGTGGAGAGGGGCTGCTCCCTTCGTGGTGCCTGAGAAACAAACAAACAAACAAACAAAAGCAAGAGCAGGAAGTGCCCTAATGACACAGCCAGGGCTCTTTTTCCCTTCAAGGAGGCCACGCCTTCTCAGGGTCCCCACACCTCCAGGAGCACCACAGGCTGGGGACCTAACCTTGACTAGATCCACCTTTGGGGGTCATCTACGATCTAAACCACAACATTATTGATCACTTACTGTTTACAGATCTTATAAAATGATCTTCGTCTGATCACTGGCCAATACTACCACCCCCTTAAATCCTGGTGCTTTGTTTTATTGTTTAATGGATTTTAATGCTCGAAATTTGAATCAAAAGTCGAATACCCCCTGGCACTGGCCTCCAAGAGTGGATCTTTCATTCTACCTTTCATCTCAAGGCATAGTTTCATTTCTAGGGAGTTCTTTTATGTTTCAGCCCTTGCTCAGGATCCAGGTGTTTCTGTTCTTCCCTTCGGAACTCATTGTATTAGTGGTTTGGCTCTCTGTGATCTGCACTCCATCTCTGTTTTCTTGAGTTTCATCTCTTTTCCTTATTTCCTCTGCTTCCTGGGAAGACGCCTCAATGCTGTGCTCTGTCCCAGCTCGGTTTTCTGCAGCGTTGAGTCAGCCTTTCATCAGCTGGGTGATGATTGTCTTTTTGGCTCCTAAACCTTTTTTATTTCATCAACATCCCTTCTCATCTCTGTATTTTTCTGATTTAATGAAAGTTATATAAATATTACTTAGCATAGAAGGTGAATGTTTCCTGAAAGAAAAGGGAAAAAAAAAAACCCTTCTGTTCATAGTGACTCCTTTGTAAATGACAAATATTCCTTTTGAGCCACTATCATTTTCTCCCTCTTTCTTTGTACTATCAGCCCCCACTTCATCCCACCAGGCTTTACATTAATTTTTCCTTATTTTTTACCAAAGCAGTTCCACCGTGAGCCAGTTAGGGTACTCTTTGTTCAAGTAGAAAATAACCAGGCATCCAGGGGCTCCTCCCATAAAGTAGTGGAATCAAATCTCTGCACAGGCATGCAGCTGCCTGTCCATTCAGTCCACCTGCACGTAAGCCCCATGTCTGACCCTAGAGGTGCTTAATAAAATGCTTTGGAAAGACAGTCCTCTTGGGAGTGGGTATGATGTTCAGAGCATCTCCAAGCGGGGGTAGCCAGCATTTTGTGAGTAATTCTCCTGAGTGATTGTCCAGGTGTTATACGCTAAGACTGACTCGGGTTTTGGACTGATGACTTTGGCCTCAATAGTATTAGAGTTTATTTTTTGCTATTAAAACACTGTAAACTAATATACACACTATGGAAATCAGTGTGGGTACTCATCAGAAAACTAAAACTGCACATTCCAGACAACCTAGCTATTTCCCTTCTAGGTATCTTCCTGAAAGCATTAAACACATTGTATCACAGTGATACATGCATACCCATGTTTATAGCAGCACCATTCATAATAGCTGAATCTCGGAAGCAGCCTATATGTCCACCAGCAGATGAATGGATAACGAAAATGCGGGACTTACGTACAATAGACTACTACTCGGTCATAAAGAAGGATAAACTTGAATCACCTCTAGGAAAACGAATGCATTTTGAGACCATAATGTCAGATGTAATAAATCAGACACACGAATTTAAATAGTGCATGGTGTTTCCTTTATGGGAAATCCAAAATATATATATAAAGAACAAAAATAAATGATGGATCATAGGAAATAGGGATACAGATCTTCTGCAAAAGGGAAGGAGACCAGGAGATGGAGGGAGTGGGAGAGAGGGGAAGGAAAGAAGATGAAAAAAAGAATTAGATGTGTTATGTGCATGTACCAGCTCCCCATGAGGAACGTAATCATTATGCACTGCAAACATGGGCTAACAAAAATAAATAAATTAAAACTGAAAAAAAAAGCCACAATAATAATCTGTGCTTTCAAAAACTTTATGCTTTCCTTCTCTGTCTCTCTCTGCTGCCACCTAGAAATGGGACCTCTTCTGTTCAAGAGGAGCTGCAGATTTAGAAAGAACACATTCATCTTGACATTCGTAAAAGTGGAATTATTTAAATTGTGTGAATCCTGAGGTTGTGGGGAGTAGTATCTTACTGGCCTAAATTTTTTTTTTGATTGGAAGAAAAATATAACACAGCAGATCATACCTTTCATTTTATCGGGGATGAAACCAAAGATAAAAAAAAAATCAAAAACATAAGGTTATCCGATTTGTTCTTAATCTGCTTTTAGCACAAGAGTATAGCAGCAAATTCATAATAGCTGAGCGATCACAATTCCTAGTATTTTTTAGAGACAAAATCCTGCTAGACCACTGGGTAACTTTGAAACTCGGTTTAAATCAGAGCTGACCGGGGGAGAAGAAAGCCCCCCAGCTTGGTCCTTCCCTTCACTTGTTCCAAACTGACCCCCTTTCCTGAGAAAGCCAACGCATGACTCACATTCACCGGGTCAAGAATCAGAATGAAGGAATATATGCAAGGTAGCGAATGGTTCATCTCGTGCTTCAACCCTGGGCAGCCGTGGTGACTTGGATGGGCTGGTGGCTGTGAACGCTGCAACCTCACCTTGGAAGTAATGCATCTGTTTCATTTCTCTTTCCAGGTTTGAGATTTTTAAGAGCTCTCAGGCTGATACAGTTTTCAGAAATTTTGCAGTTTTTGAATATCCTTAAAACAAGGTAAGATGTTCTTTCTGCTATTTTCCCTCTCTCCGGGTCTCCAGTGCCAAGTTGTAAATATCAGGTGTGTTTGCTTTTGTGCCAGTAAAATTAGTTCTGTTATACACGGGAAGAGTGAGCTAACACGGAAGTGGAGAGAAACCCCAGAGTGGGTTTGTGTTGATCTCTTCCGTGGGACAGGGAGCTGTATGGTAAAAAGAGAGACAAGGCCGAGCTTGTGGGGAAGCAGGGATAGTTTTGGGATGCATGACTGATGCCTGGAAACTGAGCCAGGCATCCCGGAGAGAGGCACACAGCGGATGAGGGATAGATTTGCTCATTGATTGGGAAACCCTTGCTGCTAGGTCCTAAATTGTCCCTTTATTACACAACTAAATAAGAAATTGAACTTGGTCATAAAGGCAAGAGAAGCAGTGCTCTTTGAGAGGCAATCACAAAGCTTGTACCACAAACAGAAAATCATTTCATTTCTAAGTACATTTCAGATGTTCACTTTATATCCGTGGAGCCCCTGGGGCTTACTCTGTGAATTGCCTTTTGGGGAAACCCTAAAAACCTCCAGCTGAATGCACTGTGACTACTTCTGTTAACTGTGTTATGATCTGGAAAACACAACTGGACCTGGAGCCAAGTCCCCCTGATGATCCCTTTCCTGATGACCTGCCGGTGCTCAGAGCTGGCCTGAAACCAGGGCTGTGTTGATGAATAAACTAATAAAAGAGCTTCAACGTCCTCTAATGGAGAATAAGCACCGCTCATAAATTTCTCTTCCAGGAAATTACACTTTAAGAAGCTGCCTTCTAATGTCCCGTTTCCTCTTTGGTTGGCCTTGATGTATCTGATAAACGATTGAAAACAGGACACCTCTGTAGTTAGTGATTTATAATTAATACCCCTGCATTTTTGAGGGCTAGAGTTCAGCATCATTTTCCCATGAATGGAGGCTGCGACCCAAGCTTCCTGAATCTGCCATGTTCAACAGATTCAACCCACTTTGGACTCTCACCTCTAGGTGCCAGTCTTTTTGTTTGTCTTGGTTTCAATTCCAAATTGGTCTCTCCCAACTCTTCATCTATGTAAATGTGAGATAAAATCCACTTCCCATCAGCCAAGTTAAAAAGAAAAAGAGCCACTGATGTCTCTTAAAACATATCCATTTACATTTCATTATCCTGAGGTAAGAATTTATGGGCTGTCTGTTAGTATGTGATAATATTCGTGGAGTGTGAATATTGTTACTCTGCGTATTTTCTTCTGGGTGACAATAGCCTTGATTTCTATCTTTCCATGGCTCTTCTATACAAGTCATATTGCTTTTGACGTCTGTACCAATGATCAACAGAGCTAGCGTCAGCACTATTAACCGTATCATGCTTGCACCAGAAGACTGTATTTTTTTTAAAGGCAGAATCATGCCCAGCAACAAGCATAGGGTCTTGTCCTTAGAGACATACTTTTTCTAGTGGGGATGGTGTTATATTGAATTATCCACTCTCTGCCTTGATAGCGGGTCTTTCTCTCCCTGTTTCACATTTACCACATAAATTTGGAGCATTTTTGTTCTCTGAAACCAGCATTTTAAGAAGGCGTCAGTACTCTGAGAAATAATATGGAGAAAATGGTGTCCTTACCCTCCTTGGTTACTCCATGGACCCTTTTGGGATTGTAGAGAATGATGAAATTGTATTAGTCAGCATTCCCATTGCTGAACACCAGACACCCACAATTTAAAGTAGGAAAGGTTTAAACTGGCTCAGGTTTTAAGGGGATTCAGTCCAAGGACAATTGGCTGCAAGGCCAAAAGCATAGCAGAATGGCAGGGCAGAAGAAAGATGCTTAATTCATGGCAGCTGGGATGCAGAGTAGGGGAATAGTGCTTGGGAGGAAGGGTGAGAGAACAGATGTAGACCCCCAGGCCATACTTCTGTGACCCACACAGACTCACCCAGAAGTGTGCTCCTCCAATCCCCAGGGTGAATTCCAAGGCCGATCAAGTTGACACTATCAAGCTTAACCATCACATTTGGCCCTCTGAATATCTCTTTCTTACCTTTTGTTAGGATACTCACCTGTTTCCCATTCCTTGGCAAAGGTTTCTTTCTTTCCTTTGGAAGCTCTGGCAGCCCTGGAGCACAGTCTATCTAGAAGCCAGGCAGCGATGGTGCTTCGTGTTCTCAGAGCAGAGAGGGGAACATGGAAGCGGGGTGGGGTTTCTTCTAGGGAAGAACAACCCTCAGGAAGAGTCACCGGGTAGCAGGCTGTTTGGGGATTTACCTGCTGGTTCCCAAGCAGCATTTCCCCAGCAAATTAAATGCCTGTTTATTGCCAGGTGATGCTTTTCATCCCAGCCCCATGGCTTGGCTGCTGTGAGTTCCTGTCATGGGTAACCAGGGCCACATGATTGGTTGAGTCTCAGAAGCCTGAATAGAGTCCTCAGGTCTGCCAGCAGCAAAGTTGATGCACAGATAGACTCCTGCCGACAGAGGGCTGATGAGGAGAGAGCTCACAGCCGTGTGCTAAGATTAGAGGTGCTGGGGGCACAGAGGAGTCCCCAAGCTAGGCTTGGCATGAGTGTGGGGCAGGCACGGAGAAGAGGTGTCTAAGGCCAACCTTGTGGGACCTAGGTGTCGGTCATCCCAGTGGGATGGGGCTGGGCATGTGACAAGCATGGAGGGTGGGGCTGACTTCCCGTCAGGGAAGCTATGGAGGGGTGGTCCACGGGTGACGGAACATGACGCTCATGGGACCTTTGAGTCGTTCCGTACTCCCGGAAGTTCTGTGGTGGAGGGAAGGAGGATGAGGCCTCTGATTAAAGGCCAGGTCACCAGCACAGATGAATGTTTCAGTGAGTTGTGAGCACTGTAGAAGATTCAGGACAAATCTCGGAACCCATGCTATCGCTTAGCTGGCGAATCTTGGCTTCTCCCTTCTGTACACCTGAGCATAGGTCCCAGGGCTCAGAAGATGAATAGCCTAGCTTTTGTCAGGCTGAGGCCTCGAAAGGATTCTCCTGTGACTCCTGTCTTCTCTGCTGTTTTCACTGTGACCTTCCACGATGCTGAGTGGAGCCATGTAATCCTCTTTGAGGAGATTGCATCCAGCTTTCTCTGGCTGTGAATCCCTGCCAGTCTGTGGCATTAGGTGGGGATGGAGGATTTGCAAGTGTGATTCGAAATAACGATTTGAAATTATGGTTTCCTTTTCCGCTCTTGGGCTTCCTCGGTCAACCAAGAGCTGGAAGAAATGGGGCAGAGAGATACGGGAAGGGCAGAGAGTGACCGAGAAGGAAGAGGACAGCGGAAGACAAACCAAAATGCGCAGAACAGTGGAGACAAAGCACTCTGGTGGGATCAGGATAGTTCTTCCAAACTGCAGCCAAACATACTCCATATTCTGAAAATGGCCTGTTTAGGGGTAACCCGCAGACTCTCTGCTGTCTGAGCTTTGGAAAGGAAGTTCATCAGTTACCCTACACACTTACCTGTGCTGTGCTGCCTGTTCTGTAGCCAAGGCAAAGTGAGTAGCTCTCCTTAAGAACTCCATGAAATTGCACATCTGTCTTAGTCGTTTTTCTAGTTGCTGAGACAAAATGCCCGATACCCAAAGTTAAAGGAAGAAAGGTTTATCTTGGCTTACAGTTGGTAGATGTTTTAGTCCCTAGTTGCCTGGCTCCAAGGCAGGGTGGTATGGGAGAGGGAAACTGCAGAGGAGAAACAGCCCATGGCATGGCCAGGCAGGCAGAAGGCAGCAAAATAGCAAGCAGTGAGCAGCACGCAGCAGCAGTGACTGCAGCCCTCTTCCTGTCCCTTATAGTCTGTCCAGGCTACCAGCCCTTAGGGTGGGCAGCACTCACACCCAGGGTGGGGCACCCTTGATCTCAGCATCACACACCCTAGATACAGTCACCTCCAAAAAGCTCCACCTATGAGCACATGAGGCTTGGGGGGACATCTAGATACAAACTGTAGCAACATCTCATTGAATGGAGTCCGTTGTGGTGATTGAAAGATGGGCCACCTAGCAATGTTTCTTGAAAATGAAAATTACCTTATTGTTTTCTCTAATTAGTAAACTAAAATACGTTCACTGTAAACACTTTGAAAATATAGAAAGAAATAAAGGGCAGAGTGATACTGTCCCATACCATGCCACTTTGAGGTAACCATTGCTATCTGCAATGTCATTTTTACTTCCCAAACAACATATGTAGGAGCCATCATTTACCTAACTAATATATTTGGGGTAGATTTTGGAATTTCTGTTTTTATATATGACCTTAGAAATGGCTCCAAGGCAAATTGTATGAAGAACAGTATTTGCTATGGCAGCAAGCAAGGTATCTGAGGCAGAACCCAAATCATGGAGACTCTTAGATTCATGGTTTTTCCTGAGAGCAAGATGGAGCTGTTGAATGACTTTAATCAGTAGAGGAAACATGTTTAGACATGCGTTCTTGAAAAATCCACTGTTCTATCTATGACATAGAAAGCAGGTCTGAAGTGCTGTGGTCTCATAGACCACGAGACCAGGCAGGTGGCGTCAGTCTGGGAAAGAAGTCTTACGGAAGGCCTGGGTGGTGCAGGTTGGGAGTAAAGGAGAGAGGTTCTAGAGACAGCTAAAAGGTAGAATTAACAGAACTGGATGTTGCTTCACTCCATGTCTTATAGTTGAGACCTTTCTCAGTGTGCTGTAGTCCAGTTCACTCCAGGGTTGGAATATTTTACATCTCTCCCACAAACACAGCGATAAAGCAAAATAAGCCCACTGGCACCTGGCTGTACCTTTAGCCAGAAATAAAGAGGAAGATTATAGACAGGGACAAATTTGTGCTTACTGGTATAAAGCACATGATATTTTCAATGCTATCAGAAATATGTCCCGTTAAATATACAAGACACAAAGACAGTGCAAATTCAGCTCTTAGAAGCTCTGGGTTTACAGCTATGGTCTCTTGGAGTCAGACTCTGACCTACTAGATTGCTGTATCTGCCTTTGGATGATTCTCTGTGTCCAGTGATCTGAGTTACTCTAAAAGCCAGTGAGAGCTCCTGCGATGGGGGTCAGAACTTGACAGGAAACATGAGAGGGATATTTTTTAGTTGGGTCAGGTTTTTATCATAAGATCACCATCCCTCCCACCCTTGAAATATAGCGGGGACTAGAATCTGCATGGTTCTCGTGGTCCTAACCACTGATAACTTCTGGTTGGTCCAGACACTTGAGCTTAGTCTTAAAGGCTCTTGTTAGCGCCAGGAGGCTCTTTGGTCAGAAGAGAACACTACTCTGCTCCTGGCAACCCATCCCTCCTTCTAAGGAGTCCTCCTTAAGCTGGCAAGACCCATGTTTCTTTTTCTTTTTTTTCTTTTTTTCTTTTTAGTTCCGGGGATCAAACTCACAACCTTGTGCTTGCCAGGCAAGCGCTTGTGCCACTGAGCTAAATCCCCGGCCCAAGGCCCACATTTCAGAAGGTAGAGAAGGTCCACCAAAGGTGACCCGTGTTTTGTGCACACAGCTTTTAGATGATTGCTTGGTCATAGAGTTTAATGTGGAAAGTAAATTCCTAGTGCTGGGCATCTGCAATAATGCTGATATCATAAAAATAATCAGATCTCAGCGCTGAATATGGAGTGCTTCAGCAAGGCTGATTAAATGTTCTACACATAGCAAGAACTCCCTTAAGTACCACTAATATCGTGGTGACAATCATTTAGAGATTACTAATCACCATATTTAGGTCATTTTTCTAAAATGCTGAGTGGCTCAGAGACACTGTAGGCTCAGGGTCTTGGAAGGACTCCGTGTGGCTCTTGGTGGTATACTGCTTATTCTGGCCCGAAGGATTCCTGAGCAAGGGTGTGAATCCACTGGGTACTTAACTCTCCCCCGGAGAAAATGAAGTCCTAAAGGCTCCTTCCTAAGAGCTCTCCCTCTGCCATTGGCTACTAAGTCTTCATCGATTTCTTACTTGGTATCATTAGGGCAAGCAGAGGGCTTGCCAGCTCTGCTTTGGTTTTCTGTTGAGACCCTTACTGGGATGAATCAGCTCCTGATGGCCAGGATTACTTCCTGACCGGGTTCCTCAGGTGACTCTCTTGTATCTGTTTGCCTTACTTTCATGCTGCCCATCTCTGGTTGCCGGGGCTGCCTTCAGAGAGAAAGGAGATTCTGGGAGCCAGTGAGAAGGCCCCTGGGCTGGCCAGTTTGTTCCAGGGAGCAGAGAGGCAAGGGTCACGTTATCTCTCAGCTCCAAGGACAAGCCGGGGTGAAAGGTGCCAAGCACTATTTTTGGTAGTTGGTGACTCCATTCATAGCCATGGAAACCAGTTAGCAGTGAGGATGGGGAGTGGCATGGCCCATGGCGGAGCCTGGGAAGAGGACTGCAGACCAGGATGTAGCAGATCTGTGCTTGGTCCCAGGACTGCCAGCTTCAGACCAGAGCCTCTGGAGCCAGGCACTGAATTGTAGCGTCATGGACTAATTCAGACTGCTGTTTGTTTTTCACGGTACTTGAGATTGAGCCCAGGGCTTTGGCAGTGAGCTACACCCTAACCCGTTTCATTTTTGAGACAGGGTCTCACTCACTGAGTTGCCCAGGCTGGACTCAAACTTGAGATCCTCCTGCCTCAGCCTCCCAGAGTGCTGGGTTTAGAGGCACCACTAAACCAAACTGAGATCTGTTTTTATTAGGTTTTGTTATAACACAGACACATCCAGTCTGGTTATATATTGTCTACAGCTGCTTTGGAATTACAATAGCAGAATTCATTAGTTGCAACATAGATTCTTATGGCCCTCAAAGCCTAAAATATCAACTAAATGCCCCAGTACAGAAAAGGTCACCTGACCCCTGGCCACATAACAGCCAGACGCAGTGTGTGAACCTTTTCAGTTCCTGGATGAGCGAGGTGGATGAAAACAATATCAGGGCAACTGGAGACGTTTACACAAGGACTGCACATTAGATTATGTGATTGAATGGACACTAATTTTCTCAGGTGTGACAGCGGCATTGTGACTGCGTTGCCAAATGTTGGCGTTTGGGATTCATGTTGAAATAATTAGAGGTGGTGAGGTGGTGTGGTGTCTACAGCTTACATGTAAATGTCCTGCCAAAAAATAAAGCATATAAAACAAAGGAAGAAAAGAAAAAGAGAAAACACTATATAGAGATAAAGCAGATGTAGCAAAACGTTATGATTGGCCATTAGGTCAATTTAGAAAAACGTTACAATTGGTTAACATACAGGGGTTTATTGTACCGTTCTTTGCATTTCGCTGTAGATTTGAAGAGGTGGTTTTTTTTTTTTTTTTTTTTTTTTGTCTTTATTGTCTTTTTTGTCTTTTTGAGACAGGACCTCACTATGCAGTTCGGGCTGGCCTTCAGCTCACTTTGTAGCTTAGGCTGGTCTCTAACTCGCAATCATCCTCCTGCCTCAGCCTGCCAGGTACTGGAATTACAGGCGTGCGCCACCACGCCCGGTTTGTAAATTTTAACAAAATTCGAGGCACAGCCATATGCTTCCTGCAGGCTGCGCTGTGACCTTGCCGCGTGTGAATTTGAGCCGCCTTCTGGGCGATGGTTCCCTTATCATGGAGTTGGCGGCCTCTTACCCACAGGGGGCGCTGTTCCGCGGGCAGGCGGCTCGCACTCTTTGTAACTTACGACCTTTGCTTGTCTCTTGTACAGTAATTCCATCAAGCTGGTGAATCTGCTCTCCATATTTATCAGCACGTGGCTGACTGCAGCCGGATTCATTCATTTGGTGAGTATCTTTGAAGACCCTCAGCTCCAGCTGGCCTGGAGCAAGCCCCTTGTTGAGTCCTTTTATTACGCGAAATTTCTCTCGCTGCTGAGAAACTTCAGCGTAGTTGTAGACAGGAAAAGAAAGAAGCAACCGCAGAATTGTCTGGATTTCTAGCCCTTCTACCCCAAACTACTTCCAAATGGTGAGTCATGTTGCCACTATAACTTGTGTACTGCAGCGGGGACTTTTGTAGATGTTTCATCCTGTCTGCAATAACCACAGATAGCCACAAGATGGCAGTGCTTCCACAGCAAACGCCCAGAAAAGGTCGGGGGACAAGGTTGGAAGTTTGACCCACATCTCTTTGTAAACAACAAATTCAGATCCCTCAGTTTTTCTCCCCTCACCCTTACAAAAAGCTGCCTTTGATTCTTTCGCCTGATTACTTGTCAAGTTATTTCTTACTTCAAAAATGTTAATTCTTTTATATTAATGACTCTTTGAAAGCCTTCTATTATTAAGTCAAGTTCTTCTCACCTCCCCAAGGCAGACTTTTTTTTCACCCTGCTTTTAGAGCGCATAGCTATTGTTAGAAGTGCATTTCCTATAACACAGGCTGCTGGAAAGAGCCTTGTCAAACTATGTGACTTTGAATAAAGGTGACCCTTCCTCCTTGAGCCGCTGTTTGCATAACGGTTTAAAGTGTGTTCTCCCGTTACCCTACTTGGGTCTCATGTAATTGTCACCCAGAAAGTCCAGCCTGGAATGGGAGAGGGAGGTGTTGTAGTTGTCGGACCTGAGGGAGTCCTCCTGAGCCTTTTTGGGGATGGCATTCTTGGACAAACTCAGCCTTTGCGTCTTCATTCACCAAGCACCAAGTGTTCAAATGAGAAATGCGAAGAAGATCGCTGTCATCAGTAAGATGGTAACCCCACTTTACGACTCTGTGAGGGACCCTCTGTAGCACCAGGAAACCTCCATGGAAAGGGCACTCGGAGGGCAAATTTTGATGTCTAGAGAAAGCCAAGTCCTGGGCACCTTCTGTGGAGGCAGAGCTGGGGGCCTGGGGACAGGTCGTCCCACTAGGCCCAGTGGGGACCACAGGTATCAACTCTGTGGAACTGGGAAAGGATCTGGCCACCCTCTCTACTGGGAGTATGTGAAGTGCATCTGTGTCTGGCCCTGTTAGCAGATCACATACACGGGGAAGGCAGGCAAGGGTCCTGTGAAGTCTAACACAGCGATGGGCAAACTCTCCAGATCCTGCCCTGCCAATGCCTGAAGAACCTCACCCTGCTGATTTCCCGTTGCACCTGCAGAGTTGAGCAGCTACCACACTGTGGCCCACAAAATGGAAACTTTACTCTCTGGCCTTTTCCAGAAAAAGTGCGCAGGCCCTTGGCCTTCTCTACAGGGTTGTGCAAATGCAGTTTGTTCCCATGAGCTCACTCTCTTGGTTCCTGGAGAAACCTCTGCAGGCTGAAGAGCAGAAGCATTGTGGGTCTTCCGCAAGTGAGGGCAGAACAGGGTCAGACTCAGAGGTGCTGCTTGGGGATCCACAGATCTGCAGGACAGCACCCACCAGGCCAGCCCGTGGTCACAGTGGTGCACAGAGGAACCTCAATGCAGGCGATGGACAGCCAGGCCCCCAGATTTAGCAGGAGTCCACAGGGAAAGGTCAAGGAAGGGCTCTCTGGCTCTTTCTTCCAAGAGAAAGCTGTAAAATGGATCCAGAAGCAATGCCTAGATTCTACTGCATTCAAACGTGTAACTAGATGAACAAAAACAAAACTAGGGGTGTCTCCCCATTCCTGTTCCTTTCCCTCTCTGCCCGAGTCCGCCAGGAGGGCATTTCCTGTTGCCACACAGCCTCTTCTCTGTATCTGTTCAGGACTCTTAGCCATCATGCGCAGAAGCAGCCCAGGGAGCCGCACATCTTGTGGTGGGGGGACGAGCTTCCACAAGCAGCCTGCAGAGTGCTGGGCTTGCTGGCTCCTTCGCGTGTGCTGTGTGTCTATCCAGAGGTGATCGTTTTCTGTTTTTCCTCTCCTCCCCTCTTTTTCTAGGTGGAGAATTCAGGGGACCCATGGGAAAATTTCCAAAACAACCAGGCCCTTACATACTGGGAATGTGTCTACTTACTCATGGTCACAATGTCCACTGTGGGTTATGGGGATGTTTATGCGAAAACCACGCTTGGACGCCTCTTCATGGTCTTCTTCATCCTCGGGGGACTGGTAAAATCTTTTTATTATCATGTTTGTTTCTATGGTCTTTAATATTTTCTATGATCCACTTCCTAAAGGCTTTGAATTTTTATACGGTGTGTCCGCGCCACAAACAACTGACTGCGTTAGGTTTGCAGTCAGGTTAAGTAAACCAGAACAGGACGGTGACGTCTTTGTACATTTCTTTGGTATGTTATGCTTGTTCTGTGGAACCAGGGACAGCCAGTTACCCAGGAGCCAGCCCAATTATTTTAAGAAAGGGATGCTGCTAATAAACAAGAGTGCTTGTCCCTTAGTAATGGAATTCAACATCTGATATTCTTCCACAAAGACAGTTGCTGTCACCTGACCCTGGTAGATGTTGTCAATATTCTGTAGACAGTTTGCGGTTTCAAAGAGCTTGTTCTTCCCTTTAAACCCCCCAAAGAACCCCCAAATTTCCAACAAACACTGTGGCTGGTGCCCGCCCTAAGGAGAAGAGTCCCCACGTCAGAGGATGGAGACGCTTTGGTCTTGAGTTCATCACCAAGAGCAAAGCAGGGATCTGTCAGTTGTCCCTCTGTTCTACAGCCATACGCGGCATATTTTCCCTCCCCTTCTGTGAGCCAGAAAGTTTCCCTGTTTGCCTGACTGATCCTCACAGCTCCTTCTGCAGCACTAAACCGTCGGGTATGATTAATTCAAAGGGATTTCTGGCAAGTCATTGACGGTTCAAAGTAGCTCATTTGAAGTTTAATTCTGGCTGTGTTTGAGGTAAGTGATTAAAGTCCTGATTTGCACACAGCTTTTGTGTACGTGCAGCGCACACACATTTATACAAAGGGTGCATACACACCTCTCTGCTTTGTATGCACAGGCTATCTACATTTCAAAGAATGTGCATAAATGTGCGTGTGTGCATGCGCAGAAGCATTTCCAGAGACCGTGAGGCCCCCGTAGATCAGGAGACCCTGTCCATCCAGCCACAGGGTGATGTTTGTTGGACAAAACATGGCAGATTTGTGTTTTTCCTTGCTATCTTTTCCTTCTGTGTGATTTCCTACATTTGCCTTTCATGCTTTTTTAGTGATTTTTTTAAATGAAAGAGTTTATTTTTTAAATCTTTGAATGTATATTGTCTCGAGTCACTCATAAAAACATTGATTCTCCTCTTAATTTTAATTAGAAGGAAAAAGTCTTTGCACAAAAATGCATGTGTGTCTGTGTGTGTGTGCAAAGTGTGTGTGTGTGTGTGTCTGTATGTGTGTGTTTAGTTCCACCAGTGTACAACCCTTGTACCTATTTTTCTTCAGGCAGAAGAGCTAGATATCAACTTGTTTATTCTTTTCTCCTTTATGTTTTTTCCTCAGTTGTGATGTTCTTTCTTTCTCCGCCTCCCTCGGCAGTGGTCCTAACTGGCTGTTTGTTTTGTCCTGTGTCTTTTCAAGAACTTGCCCCTTTTTGTCCTCTTATTGTTTTTATAATCCAACGTATGAATATATACCTTCACAGGTCTAATCCTCTTGTGTTTTCAGATCTTAGTATCCCTTCTGAAAAGGTCACCCCCTTTCTTGGGCCTGTCTTTTTAGTCTCTCTTCTGTCTCCCCTCTTTTCCTCAGGCCATGTTTGCCAGCTACGTCCCTGAAATCATAGAGTTAATAGGAAACCGCAAGAAATACGGGGGCTCCTATAGTGCTGTTAGTGGAAGAAAGTAAGTATGCCAAGAGGTTTGGCTGCCTCCGTGGCGGTAGAATCCTCGCTGCATGCCATTTTTTTTTTTTTTTTTTTTGGCTCTTGTTTCTTTGTCTCATGCATGTAGGCAATGTTTGCCCGCTACGTGCCCGAAATTGCCGCTCTCATCCTGAATCGGAATAAATTCGGCGGGACTTTTAACAAACATGGAGGCAGAAAGTAAGTCAGTGGTACCAGACAAGATGTGGTTGAGTGACTTACAAAAGTCCCTGGGGAGGTGGCATTGACTCCTGCTCCCCACTCCCACCCAGGTGCTTCGGTGAGGGAAGACCCACATTCTCCAGGGGGTGTGATGTCAGAGGAACCCCAGAAAGTTGTCACACTCAGACCAACCCCCTGGATCTTGCTTGCTGCCGTTCACATTGCCCAAGGGGCCTCGTGGATTTATCTCGAAGGCTGCGTATATAACTGGGACCATATTTTCCCTTTGGTTATTTTTCCTCTAACACATGACCCACGCTCATCCAGTCTTCACATCCCCTGGTTGCATAATTTAATTTGGGTCCCTCTAACTAAAATACTGTCATCCTCTGATGGGTTTTGTGCAGCAATAACATCAGGCAAAAGGGAGGCCCAGGTAATCCTGCTTACTGTAAAGGCCTTGTGGTCATCGGGGAACCAGCTCTCTGCAGACAGGAGGTCCAGATCATGTCTCCTAGGAACTCATTACTTAGTCGAGATCCTTTCTGGGAGGGGAATATGGTATTTATAGTGTCGGAACACTGCAGGCTCTTTCTGATGGGTCTTTTATTTGGTTTCCCAAACATGAGTGCTTTCTTCTTGGCAACTAGTTCTGTTTGTGCTCATATCGCTTTATCAGTATCAGTAGCAATGTATGGGGCCAGTTGTCAACTGGAAGTTTTACCTTCACTCAAGTACAAGGCCTTCCCTTCCTGATCCCCTGCAGATCAAGGTTTCAAGAGAGGAATGTTGGAGGGAGGTGGAACTGGCAGTGACTCTTCCTCATGTATTTATTTTTAAAGCTTTTTCAGGGGGTGCTCAGCTTTGGTATTTCGAGGTCTCACCTCCACGGAGTAAAATGTGCTGCTCTTACATGCGTAGCTCGAGCAGTTGGCACCGGCATGCGCCCCAGTCCCTGCCATTCTGGCATCCAGATCAAGATTTGGAGAATTGCCATGATTCATGCTCCTTCCTGGTTACAGAGATGTCTGTCGTGGAACTGTTCAGATATTCTTCTTCTCATTTATCTTCAAGTGATGAGCTCATTTTGTGCTTTCGAGAAAAATAAAACCCAGCTGGTAACATCACATTTCCCTCCCTCTCCACCTCCTCCCATCTTGACAGGTGGCTGTGCTGGGTGGAGTGGACTGCCCCGCCCCTCCAGTCAGCGATTCCAAGGCATCCTGAGCTCAGGTGTCCGGTCCTCTGTTCAGAAAATGAGGAGGTGGAATAAAGGGCTCATTTTCTTGAACTAGCCACAGGACAGCAGTTTCCTTCTGAAGGCCCAGAGGACAGCGGGCTGCAGAGAAGAAGCCAGTTGGCACCTCTGCTGCGAAGGCAGCACACCTTTCCATCTTTGCTATTTCACCCCTCCTCTCCCCATTATCTTAACAGCCCTGGATGTGGCTGGAACCAAGCTGTTCTAATTTCTGGGCCATTGGCTGGATCCAAAAGGCCAAATAAGTCCTGACATTCCCCTTGGTCATTTATCCCCTGCCAAGAGGAAAACAGCTTCTCGACTCGGTTTGCCTTTAAGATGTGGACGAGTGGCCCTCAAGCAGACAGTACTGCGAGGGCCCAGGGTCTCTTTCTGGCCTTCCCGTCCTGCTCCTTCAGCCAGCATCTCCTTACCATGTCCCCGAGGAAGTCAACAAAATCAATTACTCTAATGCCTACGTTGAAAGTATTTCTTGCTTCTCATTCCAGATTGAATTTTTTGTTCCCCAAAAAATAGTGTCCCTGGTCCAGTGTGGGTGGGCTGGTGGCAGGCAGATTGAGTTGCTGGGTGGCCCTGGGACCACTGCTCCCTACCTCAACCCCACCTGCTGATAACTTCAAATCACAGACTTCCTGCAGTTTTGTTCTGGCTCTGTAATCTTTTATCACCACTCTTAGCCTGGTTTCTTATGTGTGCTCGCTCTCTCTTTCTTCTTCCTTTATGAAAACGTGCTTTGCTTTTAATGCTCTCTTTGGGTCTCCAATGTCCCCCGACCCTGTGGACGGAAAGTCAGCCCTGTGATCCACACCGGGACGTTCACTTTACTTTACGCATTGTTTCCTGGTTCAAAAGCTAATTACTAAGTAGTTTAAAGAAGCCCTTTGGTCACTTAGATCTTTCATCAGAAAATATAAGCTTGGGAAAGGAATGGTAATAAAGGGCCATTAGCACCCTTTGTTTGATGTTGTTTTTCCAGTCAGTAGAACAAGATTGATGAAATGTTATGTTTGGCCAAAATTTGAGTTTTCATTTGGAATTCAGTGTTGAGAGAATGGGCTGTCAGAATCAATAAGTTTCCTTTCGCTGGGGATATGGGCATGTGGTAGTAATTAGCAATATAAGGTCTTTAGTTGAGCAACCAAGCATGGATTCTGGCAGCAAACATAATGAGAAACTACAGTTGTTCTATTTCTAATGTCAGAAAGTTTCCAGATAAAATTAAATGCATTTGCAAAAGGAAAGCAGCTAAACTTTGTTGAAAGTTAGAGTTCAGGTTCTTAAAATAGCAAGCAGTACTCCCAGTTTTTGTGTATGCAAAAAGATATATGCTCTCTACTTGGGGGCACACATACATACACTCCACTCCCCGGAATGAATCAAGTGAATGCCCAGAAGGTAATTAGAACATACACGTAGTTTAAAGATTTGTTTACATGTGCATAGTTTTATTCAGAAGTAACCTCTCTCTGACAATATATTAATTTCTCAGGGATCTCAGGGTAACTCATGGTCCAAAACTATGGAGACAAGATTTTGAAATTCAAAGATTGTTTAAAGGAAAAAAAAAAAAAGTTAGGCAGAGAAGCTCAGGATTTTATTTATACAACACTCAAATTCAGGATATTGGAGGATATGAAAATTTCTTTGGCACTTCATTTCCAGTTTTAATCAATGTGTTTAGTGTACTGTAAATATATTACATAGCGTTCCTAAAATATCTTCTCCGTCCATACCACAGCAAGGGCCGAGGGTGCCTTGCCCCAATGTGTCCGTCACTTTTTGCAGGGCTTCCATAGCCAGCAGTAGGTGTGGATACCCAGGCACGTGAGTGTGTGCTGGCTGTCCTCATAACTTTTCTTATTATCATGTATTAAGGCTCCTAAGAATAGGGACTTGGGTATTAACAGCTAAGGGGTCAGCAAGTGGTGGAAGAGGACAATTTCTCCAAGTTGGTAGTATTAGAGACAATTAGCTTCTTGGGCCGAGATCCTAAATTCTATTAAAAAGGGTAGCCCGTCTGCAGACCAGCCTGCCTCCCAAAGCTAGTGCCTCCTTTTCTTCCCCTTCCTGTAAGGTCAAAGCTGCCCAGAGGTGGGGAAAGTGTAGGGGGCAGTGAGGCTCCCATGGCCTTTGGACTCCCAGCTCTCTCTCCTTTCTCCTACAGCCCCTTCCAGTTCCCTGCAGAGGTTTCCCTCTCTGAGCATGTTTCATTCCACTCCTGGTTAGTTTATAAGAATTGACAAGATCATCATCCGAGGTCACATGGCCAAGGGCCATGGAAAATAATTGGCCACAGAGAGGAATCCATCTGCTGTAACCCCCTGGTCAGAGGCAGCCAGCTGGGGAGCCATCCAGACTTTGTGTTTCCCATGATGGAGCTACAGCAGCCTCCAACTGAGGCTGACCTCGACCAGGTGTTCGAGACAGAGAGAATGGGATGGATTTGGATTGCTCTGCTGTGTTTTGGTAGCCAGGTGCTGAGAGGACTCACAGAGAACAATGACTAGTAAAAGACCAGCAGTAGGCAGAGGAGAACAGGAGAGTGAAGGTGATGAACACAGAGGAAAGGTCCCCAGGACTAAGATGTCACAGCCTCGTTCTGGTTTGGGGAATCCTTATTACAGAGTAACCCATCTCAATCCAATTCAGGTCCCTGTATTCCCCCCTGGCTCAAATGCTGTGTGTAGGTTCACTGCGAATACTACACCATTTTATGTAAGATGCGTGCATAGCGCCAGAGTTCGGTGTTTGGGTGGTAATGGAGCTCTGGCCTCAGCATTCAGGAGGGCGGTCACATGTCTTTTTCTTAGGCTCCAGTTCGCCTGGGTAATGATCTCTGACCTGTGAGGAGAGCACCTTCTGTGTATCCTCTCTAGTATCTTTAATTTTAGGATCCCTTTTTAGCCAGGTCTTTCCTCTTTTCAGGAGGATGCCATTCATATGGCTCAGATCCTGTCTTCTTCACTGAGCCCACGTTCTATTATTTTCTTTTGCCTGACTCTCTGGTATCAAGATGGAATTTTACTTCGTTTTCTCCCCTATATTCAGGTTCTGCCCACCATGATTCTAAGACCAATTTTAAAGGATTTAGAATTCTAAAAGTTCTGCGGTGTCAGAGCATGGATTATTTCCTTATGAAGACTCCTGTAGTGCACCCCCACTATTGTCTACCCCACCTCGAAGACGGTTAGCATGAGTCATGGCTTCACATCCGTCTGTCCACTCGTGTTTATCACTTGCCAGGTGCCGGGGACAGAGGGATTTCTGCACACCCATCAAAACTGTCAAATGTGCCACAACTCTTGCTCTGGGGCTACATTGTTATACTGTTTGGCCACCTAAGAGGCTGGGAGAGTCAACCTCAGAGCTTATGTAGTTAAACCACTCCTGGTTCCCAGGGTGCGGGTCTTCCTCTAGCACTTCTTCCATCTTTATTTTTTCTGGGAAGGCCTGGCCCGTGGCACTTGTGAACGGGATTCAGTTTGATTCATGTGGTGTTGACTTGGGCTCATACGACAGTCTGGCTTTCTCTTTGCTTTCCTGTTTATCTCGGACAATACTCACTCTCACTTCCCCCAGAGCTACAAGGGCTGAGGCACTCTAGAGAGGGGGATGTTTCTTCTAAGATGTCATTTACGATTTCTCTATCACAGACATGGCTTTGCTTGAAATGTGACCGAAGCTTTGCGTTTTACCCAATCTTTGATCCCTTGTCAAGACAGCCATTCAGCTCTCTCGTCTCAGGGCCCACGTGATCTTCCCCCCTCAATGTCTTCAGATTCCTAGATTTTAAAAGCCATAAATTAGCAAATCATCAACATATCACCGAGAAGGATCATCTGGTAGCGATTCGAGTCAGAAGGAAACACGGGCCTCAATAACTGATCTTCACAAAGATATGAAGAACTGTAGACAGACAGATACAGTAAATAGGAAGACAAATAGATAATTCAAGTTGACAGACCATCTTGGACTGATTAGGCGTTCTGCTTTGATTAGCATTAAACTTTTTGGGAATGGAAAAAAAAATGAGATTGCCCTAATACTTTGGGAAAATGACCCCTTAACTACTTCTGAAATTCAGTACTGAAAGGCAGATACCGAAAGCACTTGTCATTAGATGCTGTATCATATCATGCAATATGCCAAGTATTGCTTTCCAGTGAGAGGGGGTCCTGGTGGGTGTGGTTGTGGGGACTTCTTTCTTGGCATCTGCTTTGGATTCTTTTAAGCCACATCTTCAGTCCCCTTCCAACTTGAAGCTCTATTAAAAGAGACTTGGATGCATATTAAATCAATTTCCCGATAATGCTGATGGAATGAAGACGACCCCCCCCCCACGCCATGTTCCTGCTGTCTCTTTTCCCTTCCACACACTTATCAAAATGTTCCAGCTATTGTTCTGAAAACAAGAATAGAAATGTAGGTGGAGGATGAACTGTGTACCTTTTAGAAAAAAAGTCACATTCAACCCTAGACTTTTGCTCTCAAAGAGTTTTTCTTCATTAAAGAGAGAGAATTCTGATTACGAGTTTCTAATTATAATCCCTGATGATTCTTTCTGTTTAACCTCACAGTCGATTGAGTGAATCTTTGCTGGGTCAGTTTAGAAACTGAGCAACCAGCAGAGCCATCCGAGACTAAGTTGCCACATGTTTTCTGCCATTTTCTGCTTTGTCATTCCTTTCGATGGAAGTCTTTCCAGAGCTATGCAAAGCAGTTCTTCATAGATGTAGGGTGCATCCCACAGCAGCTGTCATCATATTCTGAAAATAAACCAGGAAACTTTCTAACTGGCCAAGTCCAGTGTCTCTTTTTATTAAAATACTGTGGAGGCCAATGCAGTGTGAAAGTCGTGGAAATCTGATTCTGTTGCTGTCGCAATTGAGCCTTCCCATCGAGCACTGGTGTTGTGTGACAGTGTGGTCTGCTCCCACCCCCAGGACTGTGGGGACTGCTCTGAACATGGGTACCAATTGTCAGTAAAAGTCATCTTCATATTCCTTTTCTGTACCTTTCCATTAACAAGGCATTGAGGCAGTTCAGAGTCAGATGTATGCGCATCTCTGATAGGTTGTTATGACCTTGGTCACTGACCCCAAAGGCACATACCAGCTAGGATGTAGAACAGATGTAGGAAAACTCTCATTCCAAGACTTTGGTGCAACTATTATTTGAACCTCTACCATACGGCAGCGTTGTGCTGGACTCAGTGGTTAAGAGAATGAGTAGGAAGATGTGATTCTTGATCTCCTGAAACTTTGGCCAATCAGAATCATCCAAGGAGCCAGTGGCAACTAAACAGAAGCTGATTATGGAGTAGCCTCATCCCAATAAACTGTTCTTTTGGCAGGAATTTTGCCTCATAAAATCATGAAGGTGTAAACTAATTGTGAAGGCAGGAAGCACATTAGAGAAAACGCTTCTACAAGCATGGGGTAATTCACCTTGCTGAATGTGGCCATTGGAACAGTTTAGGGACTCAGGGGAGGAAAGGGATGGAGAAATTTGAGAGTCAGGGAGCTGTTGAATGTTACCCTGAAAAGGACTCCTTTCCAGATCCTCAGATGTCCTGCTGTGGTGTGTCATGCCTCTTCCCAGTGTCTGTGTTTGTAGCAGCTGCGGAGTTCTGCTGAGGCTGATGAAAATTCAGATGGTCCTTAACTTATCCTCATCAGGTTACATCCTGATAAACCTGTTCTGAAGTGAAAATATTGCCGGTCAAAAATACACTAATACATTCAACCATAGAACACCGTACTTTAGCCCTACCCTATCCTCAGCATGATCGGGACACTTACATTAATCCACGGCTGGGCAATATCATCTGACACAAAACCTTTCTAAAATAGTATTGTTGAATAATGTCGTTTATCTAATACTGTGCTGAAAACAAGCAAGAGACAGGCTTTATGCATGCTATATTTTCGTAGCACCATCTACTGGAAAAATTGTCTAAGTGGATCCATCCTATGTCTGGGGTCATATGAAGATGCATTGAGTCTTCCCAGAATGAATGGCTAGCAGCTTTTGCTAGCTGAGGCAGCACCCTTGGGCATGGCTAGAGAACAAGGGGAGGATGTGCTGAATTGATTGTTATTGTAGGAGGATCAGTCCCGGCAGCATGTGCTCTAGGGCCATGACCCATGGCTTACCAGGGGTGTTAAGGACAGAGGTGGGGCTCACAAATCAAAACCAGCTCCCCAGAAGCATTGAGGACCATTACTTTGCTCGAACACATCCTCCCTCTCTTCCTCTTCATCCACAAAGGAAAAGGCTGACCTTTATCTGATTTTGTCTTCTGTCTCTCGGTCCCTGTTTGTTCAAATGTAGCTTCATCAGGTAGAGACAAGCAAATCTGGTTTGAAGAGAAGAAAGTGCTATTCAGTGCCCCAGTTTCTTTCATAAGAGCAGAGAAGCATTTCAGATAGAAAAAGTCAGGTCAAAGGTAACCTGGCTTATTTTAAAATGGCCAAGGGCCGCCGAGCCTCAAGTAATGTGATGAATAAAATGCAGACAGGCAAGAGAGTTGGGGAAAAAAAACACAAGGAAGAAAAAGTACCATTTGTAGGGCCAGGGATATAGCTCAGTGGCACAGCACCTGCCTGGCAAGCGTGAGGTTGTGAGTTTGATTCCCGGTATCAAAAATAAATAAATAAATAAAGGAAAAGAAAAGAAAAAAGTACTATTTGTGAGGGTTCAGCAATTATGGAATTGCTTACTTTAAGAAGGTTAATTCTGCTTCCTGAAAGGAAAGAAGAAAAGGGAGGAAAAAGAAAGAAACCAAAATAGTGGTGTTAATACTTGCATACTGGATAATTGAGGGAATTAAATGAGAAACTACAGCAAAGGTAAACAAATCTACCACTTACTTTCTTTGGTTGCAAACATTAGAGATTGATTTTTGCTGATTTAACCAGAAGCTTTCTTTCTTTTGAAAATTAGAGGTCTTTCCAGGATTCAGGGGAAAAGCACAGGCTAAAGATGGAAAAGGACAAAAAAGAGACTGAGATGTAGCTCTGAGATCCAAAAGACCAAAACTTGTGTGCAATCATAAAAGAATTTTTGACATTAGGATGATTCAACCCCCACCGTGAATTTACTGTCACTCCATTCAAGATTTAATGCACTGATTGGCCTCCCTTGGGTCCAGAACCCTGATTAAAGATCCTGAGACTATTGAAAGTGAAGTGCTATTGACAGAAGGCGGAGTGTACGCTAGATAGGCAAAAACAACCAATGTCCCCTACGCTGATGTCTCAGAATTTATTAAAGCTTGTGTTCATGGACGAAATGTCATTGTGGATATTGTCAAATCATGAAAGTCTAATTATGATCTGGAGTGGTGGAGATGCAGATGTAAATCCACTAGGGTGGCTTAGGTCCCTACTGTTTGAGTATAATAAAATGCATCACCTACATGCAGAAAATTCTGGACTTCTCAGGACAGCCTAGTGTGCTCTGTTGGGTCTGCTGTCTGAGTTTGGGCCTCTGTTTTACAGAGGTGTCTTTGCTGCACTGTGGAGATCTTTTTGCTGAGCCTTTTGCCCCCTGTTTAGCAAACAGCAAAACAGCCTGCATCCTCCAGACTAGCCCTGTTGACAGCTGGGTAGGATGATTACTGTATTCTCTTCCTCATTAGGAGGGAGAATGCATTTCCTTCCTTTGTGATTAGCAAGGACTAGATGAGGCCAAGGGTAGGAAATTATCTTATCGCTGAATCTCCTTGGTGGTTTTTTTTTTCTTTCATTCTTTTAGCAGGAAATTGTTATAGTCAGGATTTGGGATTGTGGGCATGATACACACTCTCAGTTGTTTGTTTTTGTTTCCATGTACAGCTTCCTCGCAAACTTGAAATAGGGGAGTAGATTGAAGCTGGTAGAATCGGCCAGTCAACTTTACTGTTATATTTCTTCTGTTTGCCATGGCCTAGGGGATCCAAGCAAAGCACACCTTTGCCGACCTGTGCATGGGTCAGCGAATAACCCAGCAAGTGTTAGGGGTAGAGTAGAAGGATCAGGCCAACATGTTTAATGGTCACAGTGTCCCCCACATGAAAGCCTATTTCTTGGTGACAGGCTCTCAGTAAACAAGGATGTGGGAATGCAGGAGTCAGATTAGCCTTCTTCCTTTTCTGTGGGGGTGGGGGTAATGAGCCTAGAGGGAAAAGCTGAGGGACGGTGACTCTCATCAGGAAAAACTGCCCAAAAGCCACCATTAGGTAAGCTGGGATATGAAGCAGTTTGCTTGACAATCCTGAAAATGCTGATGCTTAAAGGCTTAAATTTAACCTCAGAAGGAATTCATGAACTTTTAATAATGATCACCATGGGGCTTGAGATGTTGGGTCTCTAACCACCGTGCTTCCTTTATGATAAAAACCTGCCCCTTCTCCTTGCCAAGCACCTCTTCAAATTCATTCCCTGTGTGTCAGGAGCTACCAATGGTGGGGGGCGCTGGGGAAAAGTGGGGTGGGGAAAGCATGATTAGAAGGCTCAGCAAGAAGACAGAAGAGAGCCTAGCATATGTAGTTGATATAAATATTATAGTTTTACAGAGACATCTAGATCAATATATGCCACATTTCATCTACCTCTTTGACAAAGTGAGCCCAATGTATTCAGAGAAAGCTGTATAGGATTTTCAATTTACTCTGTATGATTTATTATGACAGGATAGCTATGGGTTTTTTAAGTTCTTTATACTTGTTCCAGTAAAAATGGATATAGTATCTTTAAAAATAAACAGCCAGAGCTGTGCATTTTACATTGTCTTCCTAGAGCAAGGCTCTGCTAAGGGAGACCTAAGACTTCCCCGCCCTTAACGGAATCTGATTGTGGTCCGATTTGCTTCAGTCCTTGCATTTCAGCTTTTTGGGGAGTGGGGAGTAGGTTAAGGAGGTGGGAATAGTAAACAGGGAAATCAGAAAGCTATTGCAGATGTCTTGGCAAGGTAAAATGATGGCATGAACTAGAGTGGGGGCAGTGAACTGGAGCCCTGTGGCAGGACTCATGGGGACTGGTGGGTTCAGCCTTTTCATTTCACAGTGAGGGGCCCCAGGTCACATGGGTCTGGCCCACAGCCTCCTGATTATGATGCAGCGTCCTTTCCATGGTACCAGCTGCTCCCTCCCTTTAGGAGGCACCAAAGAGAGGGAGTCAGTCTAACCTTGGTGCAGCACTCGCTTTGCACCAAGTTGCTGGCCTGTTTCCCCATCAAACCAATATAGGCATTAGACTGCACCTTTGCTAAGCATTCTGGTACTAAGATATTCCTGCTAATGTGAGAGGAGTCTATCATGGTCACACTGTCACAGTTCCCTTTTTCAAAGACTTGTAGCTCTAAGAATCACTACCTGTTACTTTTACTTTTTTTTTTTTTTGTACAGGGATTGAACTCATGACCTCGCACTTGCCAGGCAGGCATTTGTGCCACTGAGCTCCATCCTCGACCTGCTATTTTTTTTAAAAGTCTGTAGATTTTCATTCTCAGTGGACTATACTCTTTCTTAGTGGATCTCTGGAGGCTTCATTCACCAGAAATTTGAAAAGCCCTGTTCAGCGGCTGCTTTACACTTTAAAAACCAAAGAGTCATCAGATCAAAACAGTTATTGATATGCTTATTTTGGTCATCTTCACAAACAAAATGGTCAGGTTTCCTAGAAATCAGGCCTGAAGATTACCAGGGGGCTGAAAAAAATTCCTTTCCAGAGCCAGAAGGGAAGAGCTCGTTCATGTTTGGATAGAATAGATTCTCATCATCCTCAGGACTCTTGCGCTGGCGAGAATGTCCTGAGCTGGACATATCATCTTTTGCAGCTGGTTGGCTTACCAAAATGTGTGACTGACATTAAACTTCACTTTAGCATTCCTGACCAGTGAGACTTGTGATTTCTGTATCACCCAACCTTTGTTGTCTGGAGGGCTCTGTCTCAGCTGACCAGGTCCAGCCTGAGTCTAGGGATATGCAATACTGTAATTTTTATTTTGACAGGGTGGGGGACAGTGGTAGAGATTGAGCCCAGGGCCTCACACATGCTAGACAAGTGCTGTGCCACTGATCTATACCCCAAGCCCTAATACTGTGACATAGTTTAAACGATGTCCACCTTAACCCCAACCCCCAAATTAACCATTCCCCTGGACCATTGAGGATCCCTCCAACTCCCCCTCCACCTTGTACCAGGAGGACTTCTAGTTGGCTCAATCATGCCAGTCCTGAAGGAGCAGAAACTGACCTATCTAAAACCTTGCCCCTGTCATCTTCATCTTAGTGAGAATCAAGTCAGAGTCCTGGATTGCATCCTGGGCAAGTTATTTTTATTTCTTATGGGATGTTAGGCATATATAAATTAAGGAAAATGAATTCAGGGGTTTAGATGAGGTTACATGGACCACAGAATACTTTGTATCTGCTATGTACTGCTATGTATGGACCATCTCATAGTGGTCCCAGTGGGCCGGCCCCTTTGCCGGGCCATTACACATATTACCTCTTTAAGTCAATCTTGGGATAACTTCATGAATCAGGCACTAGCCGTAGCTCCTCCGAGGTTCTGATTTTTTTATTGTAAAATGAAAAATCAGTACCTTGTCCAAGACTATTTAGTTATTTATTGTCTGCTATCAGAGTAGGAATCTCACTTTGTAGATGTGTAGGTATTGTGGAACCCAACAGAGATAATTTTGGATGGGACTCTTTTCAAGTCATGGGTTGTAAGCAATCATCACTGCTTCCCAGGAGGGTGCCTCCTTGTTCTCAGTCTTAGAATATTTCCAATCATCTTTTGAATAATTGAGGATACAATACATTTTGCTGCTTTTCACCCTAGGAAGTAATATCCTTCCCCAAAACTACTGCCCCTAGGATTTTCAAAACTCCTGAAAATATTTCTGGAAGATAAATGCTCCCATTTGCCATCCATCCTGATGCTCCTGCTGGGCTCTGAGTGCATCCTCAGACATGGGCTGGTGGGGCCGATCTTCTAATGCTGATGCTGGCCTGGAAAGGCGCTGTCTCCCTATCCATCAACTCTAACTACATTCAAACATTTTCAATATGTGGGCTCCTTGATAACTTCCACTCTCTGGAAATCAAAATGGGGGGAAATGATTATTGGCACAGAAGGGGGAAGATGTAAATCTTCAAATCAGATACAGGACAGATTGGAACAATATGAGTTCTTCAAGGTTTCCATGATAATGTACCTAATAACTCTCCTTGGGCAAAAAGGCAATCTGCTTTCAATCAATCTCTTTTTTTTTTTTTCCTGAGCAAAAATACCAATTATGTTGAAGGAAAATTTTTTTCTTCCTTTTTGATAAGGACTGCTCTCCACCTCAGAAATCATGCTGTAGCTAAAGATATATATTTTCAATTGTCTAGCATGGTATTGGACAGCTAGCACCAAATGAAAAAAAGTCAATCTTTTTTTTTTCCCCCTTCTCCTCTCTTGCCAGCATTTATCTACTTCTTAAGGGAAGTGAAAGCTAATTAAAGGCTTAAGGGATAATATTGATTGCATTGGAATATATTTTATATGTACCTGACACTTTTTCAAGTAAGAGGACCCTGACTTATTCCAAGGCTGAATAAATCAGCTGGCTGAGGCTTTGATTCAAGGGTGTGGGTGGGGGAGCTCATCTCCTCTTTTTCCACTTTGCAAGTATCTTTCAGCAGGGATGAATGATTTCCAAAGAGGAAGAGGGGCTGCTAGAGGCTGTTCATTCACATCTTTGCATACCGGAGAAGAAGGATAAATGATCAGGCATGTCCTCAGATCTATCATTGACTTGAGCCTGGCTTTGAGTGATAGGCAAGAGGATGCTGGTATAGAACTTTACACTTTACAACGCCTTTCAGGAGGCAGGCCGGTGGGTATTAGCCTCTCTGCATTGAACAGGAGTAAATAGCTTGCTCAGATGGAGTGCTGTACATCCTTGGTAGCAGAGCAGGGAATTCTGTCTGATTTACTTTCTCAGCCAAGCAACAGCCTCAACTGTGGTGATCCCTATAAAGCAGATCCATGTGCGCCTTGTTCTTAATCTTGGAAGCCTGCAGGCAGACAGCATTAGAAGACACCAAACAATCCCATTGTCATTTGTGGCGAGGTCAGATCAGGAGGAGAATCAGGTTGCTAGGTCACTTTCTCAGCATGTTTGGAAACTTCAGAACATGCACGTTGAGATGCAGTCTGTGTTGTCCATAAATGCATGTGTGTCACAAGAAACAATTTAAGGTATAATGAAAAATGTATATAACCCCAGTATCCAGTTTATATCAGGTCTGCTGATGCATAGTGGTTTTCCCAGCCTTACAGTAAATAAGGAGATCAGTAACATGGGCTTTAGGCATGAAATTTGGATGGGTGGCCAAGGGACCTCCTCCATCCTAGCAGGTGTTGGCTAGAGAGCACAGTGATCATGGTGTGATGTCTCTTCTGAAGTAGCCATTGACACTCTTCCCTCCCCTTGATGGTCACTGCTTGCCTGATCGCTAAGTGCACCACCGTAACAATAACAGTCCATAATGGTCATATTATTAACTATATCATGCGTATTATTGATTTACTCTTTGTTCTGCATCATTATCCTTTCACCAATGAGTTTACTGCATTATTCTCACGTACTTGGTCAAGCACCAAATTACGCAAGGGCAGGCTTTTGTAATGGTATCTAATGGAACATTGCATAAGCCATCATCACTGCCTCCTATTAAGAGCTGCCTCTAACCAGTGAGCTTTCTGCCTTATTGCAAGGTACACAGCGCAGTTATGCAGTGCAAGAGACCAGGCTGTTTCTAAATTTTACCCAGGGAATTGCTTCGTTCCTTATTCATCACCTGCCCTCATCTCAAAGTGCAGCCAAAGATTCAGCATTTGTCACTGTCAGTCCGAGGGGCACAAGAATGAGGGTTGAGCTTGTTGCATATAGTGTCTTTGCTAGCAGCCAGTGGTTGCATCTCCATGGTCAGTTCCCAGCTTTTGATCTGGAGGCTAACTCTGGCATCAAAGTGCTTATTCCTGCTCAGGCATCACGTGGCAAGTAGAAGTGGGGTCAGGTGAGCATGGCATGAAGTCAGACTGGTCCAGGAACCCAAAGATACTGAAATGACTATTGGTTTTCCAGTTCTGAAAAACAGACTTATCTTCCTCAGGGCTAACCATCATTTCTGGAAACAGAAGTTCAAACCACCCCCAGAATAGAGCCAGCATTTCCAGCCTAAGACTTTCCTGGCTTCTCCCTGTCTAGAGGAAAATCCCTTTAGCTCTCTTGGAAATCTCAACACCCTAAGGCAGTCGCCCTTTAGGAACACATGGTCAGCACACAATCTTCAATTCCATGGACGTCCCTTCCCCATTTAGCCCTGAGTAATGCTCACTTACTGTAAAGTGTTACATGCCCCCATTGTCAGAGAAGTTATGGTGGAAAAATGCAAAATTTCCTTTTTACTGCTTATGGCCAGCTGAGCCTATAATGTGTCAAGCCACACATTAGCCACCCTGATAAAAGTCCGCTTTCTTACACACAAAATCATCGTTTCAGCAAGATTTGTTATCTCATTACCTGATAAGCTCTATGTCATAAACCAAGACTCATACAGTAAATCTCCTGGGAGGACGCTTTGTGGGCAGAAAGGGAGAGATATGAATCTGCAAGGGACTTGATAATGCGGCATTTAAGCGCGGGCATAATGTCACTTATTGTTAAATGCCTAAAACCACTTGGCCAAATGGTGAGGCTTTTAATAGGATTTTGTGCAGCATCAGGTGAGCAGCCATATGCCTTTTCTGTCTAGGAGTCTCTGAGCACCTGCTAGTGCTGCTGCTTTGCCTCACAGCCCTCTGGGGATGGGATCTGGGCTTTATGGAGGCGGAGGGAGGAGATGGATGCTTCCCTGCAGCTGCTGTGCTTGCTCTGCCTTGCCAGGGCGAGGGTTAAGGGGGCCTTGCTGTGGGGCCTGGCTTCATCTAACTGGCCTCTCCTCTGCAGGCATATTGTGGTCTGTGGACACATCACTCTGGAGAGTGTTTCCAACTTCTTGAAGGACTTTCTGCACAAGGACCGGGATGACGTCAACGTGGAGATCGTCTTTCTTCACAAGTAAGAGACTGGTGCTGCCACTGGGTCCTCCACCTGGCTCTGCCCTCCTCCCTGGGGATTGCAGCAGTTGGGAATCAGGTCAGAGTTGACAAACCCACGATCCCTGCTGGTCTCTTTGGAGAGGATGTTCCAGAACTATGCTAGGCCGATGATGAAAGTGCACCTTCCTTCGTGGAGGCAAATCTGGGACCATATTTGAGTTTCTTTCAGGAAGAATAAGGGTAGAGTTTACTATGGGCCCAATGCATCATTACTGTCCCCTCCACAAACTGGACCTGGATAGGCAAGGGGTGCCTACGGTGTCTGCTGTGGGCCAATGAACCTTATGGTATGGATGCTTTAGGAATGCAGGAGTAGATCATGACCAAGGAGGACAGTGACATAAGAGGAAGAGAGTGTTAGGTAATAAAAACAGCTGCTCCTCCTCAGAGTCTCCAGTGTGAGACTCTGTGCCAGCACGGTGCATACCACCCCCTGTTTAATCTGCCACAGGTGCCCACACATATTCGATCTGAATCCTAACTTAGTCAACTAGCTGAGCTGGTTATTTAACTTCCCTGTGCCTCAGTTTCCACATCCATAACAATTCTACCTCATTGGTCTGTTGCGAGAACAAAATGAGATAATCCGTATACAATGTGCAGAGTTGGTTAGGCATGCAGCAAGTGCTTACTGAATATTGACAGTTGTCATGAAGAGAAAATAGATTAGGCTGCATAATCCATTTAGGTGTGTCTTATCATGTGTGTTTTACAGGGGAGGGATGCAGAGTACCTTCCCTACTCTGTGTGGGTGAGGCAGAAAGCTTTGCCTGATCCTCTTTTAAATAAAAGAGAGCCTGCCATAAGAATGGAGAGAATTGGAGATCCATCCTCTCAACACAGCAGTGCCATTATTGTCTTTTATGGAAGTGAAGTGAACATAGGGATTTGCCCCTGTATTTTAGCCTTTTTCTTTTCACCACTGACTTCTCCATATTCTGAGGAGGGAGACCAGGCCACAGTGCAGGAGCAGGACCCACAGAACTGGTGCAGTGCTTAGCTGTGGAGGACAGGGTCGGTATTCTGCTGAGGGACAGTTCTGGAGAAGACCACGGTGTGTAAGTTCTTGAGCACCCTAGGATGAGCACACTTGCGGCAGTTTGAGGACAGCATGGGGCCTGTGTTGGCCAATGCACGCTGAGATCGGTTTAAACAAGTGAGAGAACCTGACGGGATGTTTCTGTTAGGGAGAAACAGCACTGCCTTCATTACCAGGGTGATATCCTCCAGGATATGTGGTTTTGATGGACTTGAAAGATTGGTCAGATTCAAACAGGCAGCCACTCTTCCATCCCCCACTACTTCAGTTGGAAAGAATTAGCAGGCTGCTGGTGCCTCAATGCCTAGGATTCATCTTTGTGTTCCCACTGTCCAAGCTTTGGGAATTCTATAAGGTAGAGAACTAGGAGAAAGGCTGTTGATACAGGTAACAGCTGGATGATTGGATCAGGGAACCTTGGGCTAAGCCCTCATTATATTGGAGTTGTACTGTACCATTTTGGGGTTTTCCAGGAAACAATCAATAGGCTATAGATATAGATATCCCTGTATAGAAATACGAAGTATGACCACAAAATACACCAAATGTTTAAATTTTAAAAACATTACAGTAAAAGATATGTTGCCATTAATCTCCTTTAAAATACCTCCCCCTAGCTGGGCATGGTGGCGCATGCCTTTAATCCCACTACTCGGGAGGCTGAGGTAGGAGGAGCATTGTGAGTTCGAGGCCAACTTGGGTTACAACGCATGTGCAAGGCTGGCCTGAGCTACGTAGTGCAACCCTACCTCAAAAAACTAGGGCTGGGAGTTTGGCTCAGTGGCTTAAGCACCTGCCTGGCAGGTGCAAGGTTGTGAGTTTGATCCCCAGTGCCGCAAAAAAATAAATAAATAAATAAAAAATAAATAAAATAAAATACCTCCCCCCACTCATTTCAAACACACTTATCTTATTGTTCTTGTCTCTTAAGTCCTCTTTGGCTGTCATAGCTTCCCTGATGTCCAAAATCAATTCAAAACATTTATCTTTTATGGTCATTTTGACTTTAAGGAAGATCTAGAAGTCACAGAATGCCAGGTCCAGTGAATAAAGTTATTGAGAACACACCATAAGGTTTTTATGAGCCTGCCTTTCTCTTGGGTGGTGCTCAGTGGCGGTAATTCATATATTTTTTTTTAATACTTCATGAAGACACTCATGAAACAAGACTTGCAGAACTGCTTCAGAAAGTAGCAAAAGAAACGAGGGGGAGTATTTTGATGGGAATAATGGCAATGCTATTCTTTTACTGTAGTAAATATTTTTTATTTAAATACACACTATTTTTGACCAGCCCTTGTGTCTGTCTGTAGCTATATCTACTTGCCTGTCCAGAGAGAAATTCATAATGAGGTTTTAGGTCACTTGATTACTGAGACTAAGAAGTCTCTCAGTCGGCCATCTTTAAAATGGAGACCAGGCTGGTGATGTGACTCGTTCTGAGTCTGAGGGCCTAAAAACCAAGGGAGTGAATGATGTAAATCACAGGCAGGAGAAATATAACAAGGTGTCTTAGCACAAGCAAGCAAGTAGGAAGTAAAAGGTATGGCTTTCTCCTTTCTCTTTTTAATTTTTTTTCTCTTCTGACTCTCAGTGGATTGGATGATACCCACTCATATTGAGGAGTGATATCTACTTTCCTGAGTTCACTGATTCAAGTATTAACCTCATCTGGAACACCCTCCCAGACACACCAAGAGATCATCCTTTATCTGGGTATCCCAAGTTGATCCAGAAAATTATCCATCACAGCATCAGTCATAGCCCCCGTTTCCCAATTTTTAAAACATTGATAACAAGTAGAAGGCCCTGTGCCTCATAGTCCTCAGCCTGTATTTTACCTTGGTACTGGATTTGGTGTTCAGTTGGGCTGGGCTTTCGTGTCTCTTAAATGTGAGCCTTTTATTTATAGCAAGAAAGGGGGCTTCTTTGAAGGTCAAAGCCTTCCCCCAGGTCTCCCTGGAGAAAATGGGGAGAAAGGAGGCATGGAAACTAAAATTCCAAGTCCATTCTATTCATGACTCTCTCTTCTCTCCCTGTGCAGCATTTCCCCTAACCTGGAGCTCGAAGCTCTGTTCAAACGACATTTTACTCAGGTGGAATTTTATCAGGGCTCAGTCCTCAATCCACATGATCTTGCACGAGTCAAGGTAAGGAGGAAGAGGCGACTTCTACTTTCACTCTGACTTGAGGGGAGGGGAAGTCTGACTCTGTGATCAGGGGACATGCTTCCCAGGATGGCCAAGGACCACCTCCTAAACCCCGAATGAGATAAATCAGACCCTCTCAACCTTGACATTGCCCTTTCACTGGCCCTAGGACCTCATGCTCTGGCATATGCTGGGCCACTTATAAGTTTTCTATTCTTAGTCTTAATATAAAATTCATTTTGTTGATTTTTCTCAGTATCATCCCCCCTTAAAGGAGGTAAATCAATTAGATAGACTCAAGAGTCATATAAACAGCATAATAATCAAGTAATTCCCATATTGAATATTTAAGTTGCACTCAATACAGCTCCAACATCCATTAGTCACATCTGAAAGAAACATTAAAATATAAAATAAAATGTTATTAAGCCATAAAGCATTTTGAGCTTCCTTTTTCCTCACCAAAGACTCCAGGTATGAAAGTAAACTTGTAGGTATCTAACATCACTTGGTTATGAGCTCATCTTTTTTACTAGAATCTATTCAGTTAGTATCTTTTCATAAAGCTCACTTGAGGTTTAGACGGGAAAGGGACACAGTAAAAGTGGCATCTGCTACTTGATTCATTTAACACAGATTTTTGTAAGCATGTTCAATATCTGCGCAGGTAGATGTGCATTAATATTGTGAATCCACTGAAGTCTAAATGTTAACTGTGGTCACCAGACGCTTCTGTAAATAACACAATGGCAAACATGAATAATCCAAGAGGATTTGTGTAAATTCTTTGCCTTATTAAAGAAATCTAGAGACAATTTGTGACATACCAATGAGGAAACCATGCCCTCTCACCAGATGCAGGAACGAGGTAGCAAACAAAACATACCGAGTCAGACAGATTGCAGATTTAAGCTAGTGTGAGAATTGTTATGCTTGTATAGGCCAGTTAATCTTAATATTATCCAGACATGACCCAAGTTATGGTGAATGTGAAATCTTATGAGAATGGAAGAAATAGTTATTGTTCCTGGACCTATTTGAAATGCAAGCAATTATTAGCACATCAAACTCATGATCCCCTCTAAGGAATAAACCTCTCTTGGCTCCTGTTTAGATAAGTCAGTAGGTTGTATTTTGAGTTCCTCTGTAGCCTATTATTTCATATACATAGATTTGTTGACTCGTGACTTTCCGAATACTAATGAATACTAAACCGTATAGTGCTGTTATCTAATTGTGGGCTCTGAGCTCTTCTTAGTGCACAGATAATGAAGATGTGAAAAAGGTTGGATGAAGGACTTTTGGGCACATTTCTGGATCTCCAAATAGTTAATGTGCTTGTCTGAAAGAACCTCCATTTCCTGACTGGGAGAATTAGGATGATGGTGCAGACATATGATAAAGGAAGTAGGGAAGGGAATGAAAGGCTTAATTAATTGTATTTGAAGAAACCTGGAAATTCCACATGTAAGCAGCTACGACAAATGAAAAGTGTAATTACCCAGGTACATGTTGAACTCTCCAACTGCAACAAGATGAAATGTTTATCCCATAACAAGGACTTGCTACCTACACTTCTGACAAAAAACTATAGTCTCAGAGCCGGGCGTGGTGGCGCACGCCTTTAATCCCAGCACTCGGGAGGCTGAGGTAGGCGGAGCGTTGTGAGTTCGAGGCCGGCTTGGGCTACAACGTGAGCGCAAGGCCGGCCTGAGCTACACAGTGCGACCCTGCCTCAAAAAACCAGGACCGGGAGTTTGGTTCAGCGGCTTACGCGCCTATCAGGCAGGCGCGAGGTTGTGAGCCCGATCCCCGGTGCCACAAAAAAAACAAAAAACAAAAAACAAAAAACTATAGTCTCAGGATTTTTTTTCTTTCTTTGTAAGACACCAGGTTCCCCTAAGAGCTGTCTACAAAAAAAGATTACACTTGAGCTTGGCTATTTATATGTTTGTGTCCTGTGATTTTTTTCCTTTTGGTGTCTCTCAGATAGAGTCAGCAGATGCATGCCTAATTCTTGCCAACAAATACTGCGCTGACCCGGATGCTGAAGATGCCTCCAACATCATGAGGTAAATCTGGCATGGTGGTTCAAGGGAAAGCCCTGGGCTGGGTCCCGGTGGGTCACTTGAAGTCCTTTTTTAGTCTGTAGAGGATTGTTTTGAAGGGACCTTCTTTCTCCATGAGGTACCCCACAAATGTTCCCCTTTGTAGATTTAGGGAAGCTGAGACTGTGGTGGGTGACCTTTGAGCAAGAAGCTCAGCCTTTAGTAGATGGCATCTTTGGGAGCTCGAAGCTGGTCTTGAGTTTGAGATTCCTTGAGTCAGAGCTAGCACGCTAGAGGACAGGTTTAGATATGTGCAGGCCTGAGTGAAAATATTGTGTTCCCTCAGAGAGAGTGGACCAGAGATGCCTTGACCGAGTTTGACAAGACCTCAGTGTGAGGACATCCCAGAGGACGTCCTGCAATACCTGGAGATGCTTTTAGTTGACATAACTAGGGAATGATCTTGCTGGAATCTGGTAGGCAGAGCCCAGGGATGCTGATAAACAACCTACAATATGCAGGACAGCCCCCATGTAGAGAATTATTTGGCCCAGAATGCCCATAGTGCTGAGATAAAGGAGCCCTTTGAAAGAACCTTTTGGGTGTGAGGGTAGAAGACTGGTTAGTATCACCCCAAAGAAGTGACTGACCAATTGGCAATTCTACCAGTTTCCTAAAATTTGTGTTCTCTGTGGAAAACATTTTAAGTGATTTTAATACTAATCGGCATCTCTGAGATAATGTATTAAGGTGTATTTTCTAAACCTCTTTGACTGTGAGCCCCCAAATCTTTTCATCTTTTTTTTTTTTAAACATCTTCTTGGGAAGGAGAGTTTGGCAAACGCTGCCCAGTACATTTCTTTACACAGGATATAGAATGCTAATTTCGGCCCCAACTTCAACAGCTTATTTTTTTCTCATTTCAGAAGAAAATTTGTTCAGTTTTTGTTCTTTTCATAAACTCACAGTCACCTCCCATGGCTATGCAGTGACTAAAAAAGCTGCAGACATTTTGCTCTAGGTAGTTAAAGCCCTTTTGGAACTTGTCTCTTCACTCCCATAAATTGCAGGATAATTATTTGAGCTGGGAAAGAGTAAGAAAGACAATCTTCTGGAGAGGGGATGAACTCAGAGTAAATGCTTCACTCCCACAGTATTCCCAGGAACTTGTACTTAATTGTGAACAGCCATCCCTTGGTCCAGACAAAAGCTTCCCCTCTGCCTGCAGCTTGCATTACTGTGCCCTGGGAATTTACCTGAAGGTGGAGGTGGGGAGGTTGCTTTTGTGTCATTACAAAGCTCACAGCTCCTTTGTCTTTGCTTTTAATCAGTGGCCCCAAGTGACAAGAGATTTCCCATCAGTGATGCAGAGGAATTCCTCTGGTGCGTTTGGGATGAGCGAATCCTCCCCACAGCATCTGGTCCTTGTGTCTGGCAGGCAACATCTGGCACAGCCTCCTCTTTCCACTCACTTTTCTTTGGCAGTATACTCGGTGTAGTCATTTTAAGGAAGTCGGTGTTTGAACTGTAAGCCTTGGGCCTGCCGGGCTGCAGACAGGTTGGAGTAGGGGCAGACTTCACCTTACCTGGGCTTATCCCCTAACTGGTAGGTCACTTGTCCTTTTTAAAAATAAGTAGTGTTTCCATCATTTTACATGCTTTTCTGTCATTTGGAGTGATTAAAAAAGTAGCCTTTAAGCTGGGTGTGGTGGCACACTCCTGTAGTGCCAGCATTCAGGAGGCTGAGGCAGAAGGATCATTGTGAGTTAGAGACCAGCGGGGGCTACAAAGTGACTCAAGGCCAACCTGAACTGCACAGGGACACCTTGTCTCAAAAAGACAAAAAAAAAAAAAAAAAAAAAAAAAAAAAAAAAAAAAAAAAAAAAAAAAAAAAAAAAAAAAAAAAAAAAAAAAAAAAAAGAACAATTAGAAAAATTTACCAAAAAAATGTCTTTAAGGAACAAGGATTCATTATCTTTCAGACTTCAACAAAAACCCAGGAGGTGAAGCTTAAAAATTTTCACTCCACAAAGAAGTTTGGGGCTGACACACTCCCCCCACCAAAAAAATAAGTGAATAATAGAAATGAATAGCTTTGAAACGGGCATTTCTCTTAATTCCAATATTTTTGTTCAACCCTGACAGTGGTAAGGGTTAATATGAACACACATAGGTACCAGGGTGACTGGCAGGATGCCTGGGTGTGCACAAGGGTGGTATCACAAATGTAATTAAGCCGTCCATTAACTAGAAACAGGAGAAAGGGTCAAAAGGAAATGGGAAGCTCAGGGTTAAAAATGGGCTCTGTTTTTCTCTTATTTGTATAATCCTCTTTCCTCCTTAGTTTAATGAGACCAATCTGCCCCCTTTTGAAATTAAAATGTCAAAGACCCATTTGAAATGAGCTAATGCAGAAAACTGGCTGATGTTGTGAACTTCTCTGAGAGAGAGGCTGACAGAGGCTCAAAGTCCTTGAGTTATAAGCAGGGGCCAGCACAACCCTTTTTCAAAAATAAAATGAAATCCTTCAAGTGCAAAAGCCCACGGTGGATTTGTGCAGGGAGAGGCTTTCCTGTGATGCATTTCCTGAATTCACAAGTCGCAGCTTTTCAGATGAAGTCGCTCCTGGGCTGTCTTCTCTCCATCTTTGCAGAAAAGAGGGTAAAGAGGGAGAACGCTGCTTGGTGGGGAGTTTGCGGGGGCAGTCATAATAAATGCACTTGCATTTCTGATTGGGCTTAGGAGGTGGGCCTTTCTGTGGAATTCCATTCTTTAGCCTTCCTTGTCACAGAAGGAAATGTACAATGTCACCTCTGACAGGGTTGGTAATGACAAAAACCATAAGTTACACGTGGAGAGAGTTTTTAATGATTTCAAAGCATTTTCACATCTGGTCTCCCATTTGTTCCTCATACCAAGCCTATGAAGTAAATAAAGCAGGTACTGTGGCCCCGCAATGTCCAGATGAGGAAACAGGAACTGAGAGCCTGGCGATTTCCTGAAGGTCACCAAGTTCATTAGTGCAGTAAAGGGACTGGAAGCCAGGTGTTTCCATTCTTCTACTCCAGACTCCTCCCCCTTTGGCCCTGTGTTTGAGAGGAGTGTTAGTGCTGATTCAGGTGGGGGGAAATGGTAATTCCTACCCAGTGTGGACTGAGGGCTGTGGGTGAGAATTTTCCACCAGATCTTGACCTCTGTAAGGTATTGACACTTATCTTGAACCAGTGTTCAAGTCATCATGTAGACTATTAGCTGTGGAAGTCCTTGCTCTTATTTTGAGAACCCTGTTTAGAAATCATATTCCTGAGAGTGGCCAAATGTGTGTGACAGTTACAGCCATTTGTAGGGTGGCTTGTTGGATTTGTCATTGTTGTTTCAGGTTGTTAACTTGAAGGACTAGACTCAGAGCAGGTGCTCCTTGGCTGGTCCCTGGGATGTGGGAGGTTGCACACCCTGGAAGATCCATGATTTGAGCTTGCTTTAGATGTCAGTGTAGGCAGTGACCTTGTTCCAGAAGTGCTGCCTTTTCTCCACAGGGGCACACATCCCATCACTGAGGCTTCACAGGATCCCTCAAGTTTTTAAGCCCAGGGCACACACCATGGCTGTCTTGTGATTTCTTTTTCACACCTCCAAGAAAAACAGTGGTGGGAATACTGTTTTTGTTGGTCCCGAGTCTACAGCCCCTCAGGAAAGCCTCGCTGGTGCACCCCCTGCCCATATGCCCCACGTGGTGATAATCAGTGGATTGCCCATTGGTCTCCAGGGGTGGGGCAGGCCCTGCCTCAGCTATGGTTCTCTCTTTTGCAGAGTAATCTCTATAAAGAACTACCACCCGAAGATCAGGATCATCACTCAGATGCTGCAGTATCACAACAAGGTAGGACCTTGGGAGCACTCGTGCCTGAGACAACTGCAACGGTCAGTTCCAGTCTCTCCTCCCTCACCATATCCCTCCCGACCCCGCCCCACCACTCACATGCACACATTCATGCACATCCACATATATGAGTGCTGTGCAAAGTCCCGGTAAGGACACAGTGGTTAAAAATCTCCTTTCTCTTCAGGCTATCCAGCTTGTTTGCAGTGGGTCTTTGGAGGGAAGTTCCTTCATGTACTGGAGCATTCACTTGGGACGGGTCTATTGGACCCCTGGGTTCAAAAATATCAATGTATCCTTAGATCCCAACAATTTGCAGTTCTGTGTACTGTCGTTATTTCTTCAGTCAATAGTTATTGAGTATCCACTTTGCAATCAGAACTCTTCCTGACACCCAGAAGGTTATCAGTGGAGGAGAAGCTCTTTTTTTGCCTTCACAGATTTAACATTTAAAGTGCAGAGAGTGCCCCCGGCAAGAGATGGGACATCTCAGAGGACAGGGGAACTTCGAAGCATAGTGGACACTGGTGGAGACATGACATTCTTAAATTTAGGATCAGAATTTGCAGAGTTGACATTTAAGCGGTTCCTAGTGTTACAGCCTAAACAAATTGGAAAAAAAAGCAAATATCAGTGTCTATGTGGTTTCCCTATGATTACCCTCTCAGTAAACCAGAGTTGAAAGTCTCTCATCCAAAGGCAATTCTCTGTCACTCGGCCTGTTAATAAACTCCCAAGAAGACAGCTTTGGGGGAGGGAAGGTGGCACCTTGCTCTATGTGACATGGAACCAGTTAACTCCTTAATGAAGCTTAGAAGCTGGAGGCTGCTCAGTATCTGGGGCCAGGTGTCCTCTCTGAACAGAATAACTCCCTGCTGGGTTGTGAGTGAGACTGTGCCCCATCTTCTAAGCCATCTTCTCTATGAAATAGGCTGTCAGGTGACCCAGAGGAGCCCCATTCTGCCAAATGCACCAGCGCCATGCCATTATTTCTTAATTGCTGGCAAGTACTGGCCCATTTTGCTGTGAGGAAGCCCATCAGAGGCCACTATGAACTGGAGCCTGCTGTCTGTGACTGGCTCACCACTCAGAGTGGCTGCCTGGTGCCAATCCTTGCCCATCCCTCGGCAGGTGGCTGCAGTGCAGATGGTATCACTCTCCAGCCAGTGCGTTTGATGGTGGGCACCCAAGGTTACATTCTCCTGTTTGTCTCTGGGAAAGTCAAGGACACTGAAGAGAGTCACTGAGAGATGCTGGTAACTTGCAGGCATCAATTTGCAGCAGTTTTCGGAGGGCGGCCCCTGTAGGTGGAGGTGAATTTGATGAGCAAGGTTGAGAGTGGTGACAGCACCTGCCATAAGGAACGCTCCTTCTTTCATTTGTGATTTGAAATTTCACTTAGCGTGGGAGTACTTTAAGCTGTTGTTTAGATTTTTTGGCTGAATTTAGACTGGATAGGAAAATTAATGTTGTATGTTTAGGAAGGGATGTCACGTCCTTTTTTTTTTCCTCTTTCCAATGAATGCTGATGTAGCTTCTCTAAGAAATTCAGGAGGACTTCAGCGGCATAGTTCTTGTCAAACCCAAAACCATTTAACTAGCCTAGGATCTAGCAGTACTTGATCAATAATCACCTGGATGTCCTTAAAATTTTTTGCCTTATACTTACTCAGAAATAATGATGAAGATATCAATGGACCAATGATTATTTCCTGAAAACATTTTGCTTACAACCATTTCAATCTGGTTTCAGGGTCACTTAAAACCCTAAACGCTAATAAGAACATAGGGTGGAGTGACTATGACACATGACATTTTTCTGTTGTTTTGCTTCTCTATTTTAGGAAAAGAATGAAAAGTCCACTTGTCCTTGTTATCTATTCTGTGTACATTCCAGACATTCTTTACTCTGCTTCCTAGTTTTGCTCTCTTTCCTAACATGCTTCCACTCATCTTTTCAGCATGTTTTTCTTCCCTTTCTTTTTCAATATATATTTCTTCCTCTCTTGGCACTTTTTCTGCACCCATCTTAGATGCCTATGCATCTCCACCCATTTAAACTTGCGTTCAGGGAAGATCTGAGGAGTGTGAAAACTATGGCATCACGAATATATTCCATGTATCTGTTGAGTCCATAATTGAACACCAGTCTTGAAATACAAAGAATCTCAATCTCCTGTGATCTCATGGAGGTAATATTTGAGAAACCAGAGGGTAGCAGGGAAACTCCTTTTTCCTCCATGTAAAGCTAGCACTGCATATGTCTTCATAACAATTGCAGACATGTATGTCATATTTTCTAGTTTTAAAGGAGTTTTACATCCATTATCACATTTAGTCCTGTTGGGACCACCTGTATATTTAATATCCCCTGTAACTTTAGACCAGGGGGTCTAAGCTTTCTCACAGACAGAACCAGTCTGGTAAGCACAAAGCTAAGTCACTGAAAAGTCAGCAAATTTAGAGGCAGAATAGCCCATTACCATCTTCTCTTTCAATGAAGCCATAGCCCACTGCACCAAGTTATGGTTCCTGAGGGTAGGCTTCTAGAAGGCCTGGTTTTCTCACCAGTGGAGCTCTTTAATATTTCTTGGTTTTATGGAGAGAAGCATGTTCACTCTAGCCATCTCTGAATGCAGATGGTGTTTCTTCCTGGTTTAAGTATAAATGGTGGAGCTCTTCCAGGAAAGACATCATTCAGATTTCTTAAAAAAGCTCTTCACAGAAAGTCGTCATTTAGATGTCTTAGAAAACTGTCATTACTGATGATTTATCTATTCATGGATTTCTTATTTTCCCAGAAGAGTCTAGTGAAAAAAGCCTTTGCCTCTGACCTGGAAGCTAGTCTTCTGAAGATGCACATTCTCTGAGCTTTCTCACCATCAATCCTCATACTTGAGTTAGTCAGATTTTTGTAACTATAGCAAATACCTGACATAGTCAAATTATAATGGGAAAAGTTTTATTTCAGTTAATGGTTTAGGATTCAGTCCATGGTCAATTGGCTCTGTTCCTTTGGGCCTCTAGTGAGGCAACACAACCTGGTGTTTATGGTGGAATAAAACCTCTTGCCTCATGGCAAGGAAACAAAAGAAGAGGAATTGCATATCCCCAGTGATGTAAGGACCTGTTACTAGCAGCTACCACCCAAATGTTCTGCCACCTCCCAATGGCACCAACCTGGAGACCACGCTTTTAACACACAGGCTTTCAAACTGCATTTGTGATGTAAACAATGCAGTGGTACTGTCTCCTCTTCATTGGCCTCTTTGTTCATCGTGGTGCCATTCCTGCTTGTACAAACAATAAGAAATAGAACCAGGGCTGGGATTCATGGTTTCTTAGGAAAGCCAATTTTCACCTTCCTCCGTGAGATGAGGAGTTGATCAGTAGCAGAAATGAAGGACGATACTGGGCTGGCTGGGTCTTCTCTTTCTCTTCTTTAAATAAGAGAAGATTTGCCTCTAGGCTCCTGTGCAGAAATGCTAATGTTTTCCACCAAACCCAAATTCTCTCAAATGAAAGAGGACAACATTGCCAGAAACAAAGAATTGGTGTTCCTGGGTCTTTCTCCTCTCTGTTTCATGCCCACAGACCTCCCTCCCAGCCTTTGGCACATCAACCTCACATCCTACCCCATGATTGGTGAAATTATGATGGCCAAGAAAAGGGGCCCTGGGAGCCTGAAACAAATTTGACTTTCCTGCATAACATGTAAAATATGTCTCAAGAACCCAAACCAGATGGAAGCATAAGGGACCCAATGCTGAAATGCCTGGGCTTCATACCCAGCATGAGGGACTTTCTGGAAAAGGTTTTGCTTATTTCTTTGAAGGTGGCATGGAGGTTATATGCTGTCTCTCTAGAGCTGGGACCACCCAAATCTCTTGTCTCACACAATTTCATCATTTAGAGATAATTCCTTCTCATTCTTCTCCGATGATGTTCCTGCAATTGAGTATTTCTCCACTTGAATTAATGGATTGTCTACAGTGCCAGGGAGGTAGAAAAGAAAAACTGCCTCCCTAAGTCAGTGAAGAGTGGGTTGAGAAATGGGACAAATGAGAGGGCCAGTTGTTGGAACTGAGTGTACAACGTGGGGAAGATCTCCTGGTGCTCAGCATGACAGAAATCACCATCTTCTGTGGCCCACACACAGGGCTGATGGAACCATACTCTCACCAGGGAGGACACTGTCATCTTTCCTAGGAGCAAACATTGCTGACTTGGGACTCTGAAGATTGTCACAAAAGTGGATTTTGCAAGAAGGAAATTTCACAAGAGTGTTATTTCTGAAAGCAAAGCACGGAACTCTTGGCCTTGGCTTAAGTTTCTACAATGGAATCTTTCATCCTGCTGATATAGCTTTGTATGTTGTCTGAAAGTGAAGAGACTCTTCCTTTGGTGATCCTTGTGTTTGCTGAGGTGGGAGAGCGATAATTTCAGAGCTGTAACCTCTTGGCACATTTAGGGACTCAGAAGGGCTCTCTGATTCAACCTCCCATGCCAGGCACAGGTGTTTTGTTTTTGTTTTTGTTTTTTTGTTTTCCACAGCAACTCTGAGAAATACTAAGTCTGAGGGACAGAAACCTTATGTTTTTCTAGGTGGCCTTCTCTCCACATATTAGACAAATTATAGCTTTAGCAAGTTCCTTTCCGAAACACGCCAAAAACTGCATTCTTGTAGTCTGTCTTAATTCTGGCTCCAGAACAAAACAGGACAAATCGCCTCTCAGTGCAGCAGTACCCGAGGTGTTCAAATGTGACTATCCTGTTTCCTTCTTCAGTCCAGACTTTCCTGGCTCTCTTAATGGTTTCTCTTGAGATCTTTCCCAGAATGCTCACCTCCTCTTGTCTTTGTCATTTTTCTCAGGAAGTTATTGATCATTTTCCTTCTTTAAATCTGACTGTCAAAACTGGGGATCAAGTTCTTTGCAACTAGTCTGACACATTCACAACAGAATGAAATGTTTGTTCCCCTTGCTGTGGAGATCATTCCTAACAAGCAAATATTGGCTTTCTCTGTAATGTGTCACATGGTCTCTATTTGAGGTTTTAGTTACCCGCACCCTTAAAGTTTGCTCTCTGTGTTATGTATGTATTTCTCTCATTTCTGCTGCCAAGTCAGAGATCTTCTCATTTCAAATTTACATAACAGACTTTTTGAACCTAAATGCTGTACTTGATATGAAAGCCTTGTAAATTTTTCCTGTTTTGTTTTTTATTTTTTATTTTTATTTATTTATTATTTATTTATTTTGCTGTTTTTTTCCAACTCTGGAGAGCTTTTTGAATTTTTTGAAATTTTTATTCAGTGTATTATGTACTCTGCTTCTAGCCACTTGAAAATAATCACACAAGTATGTCTCCTGGTCCTTGTCTTTTGGTCTGACCTAATTGTAGAATAGAAGCAGTCTATCCATTCACAAGAGATAGTTAAGACATTTACACTGTGACTTACTTGGTGATTTAGGGAAGTGGTTTTCAAAGTGTGGGCCCAGATTAGCAGCATCAACATCACCTTCTACATGTTAGAAATGCAAATTCTGCAGTCCTACCCCAGATGTACAAATCAGAAACGCTGGGAGATAGGTCCAGCAATAGGGTCGAACAAATCCTGCAGGTGATTCTGATATCCATCCAAGTTTAAGAATCACTGGATCATTGGGATTGTAGGCAAAATAGAAATTGAGAATACACAGGCACTTGGCAGACTTATGGTCTAAGTGAGGAGCCAAAGTTTGAACAGCGTAGCCAGACATGTTCATAACAAGGGCTGATGTATCTGTCACAAGAGAACATTTCTTCTGAGCCCTGTTTGCCTGAAAGACTAAACCTGGGTGGGACTTGGGCTTGATAAATGCAGAAGTAATGTTGCAAAGACACGGAAGAGTGATGCACAGAGGTGGAGAACAAAGCATCAAACCTCAGATCCAAGCAAAGGATAAGAAGGATGAGTCTGGTTGACCCTGAACACTCAGGCGCTGCTGCGTCACCCAGCAAGATTTTAAACAACTGAACATGTAACAAAGCAAGGTCTCATACCTGTTTCTGTTTCCACAGGCCCATCTGCTAAACATCCCGAGCTGGAATTGGAAAGAGGGTGATGATGCAATCTGCCTCGCAGAGCTGAAGTTGGGTTTCATAGCCCAGAGCTGCCTGGCTCAAGGCCTCTCCACGATGCTCGCCAACCTCTTCTCCATGAGGTCATTCATAAAGGTAGCGTCTTGTCTTATTAGAGCACATTAGCCCAGGTTTCCATTTGTCACGGGGTTGAGTAGAGAGCACAGCTTAAACTCAAAACAGATCGACAGGTTTTAACCAGTTGGGTTAAGGAGAAATTCCTTGGTACGGATTTGGGCATGAGGCCAGCTCCTTTCAAAATTATGTTTTTATTTTTATTTGGCACATCCACGACCATTAAATGATTGTTCAAAGCACAATCCTCTCTTTTTTTTTTTTGACAAACCACATGTTTATCTATCAACAAAGCCTCCGCTGTTAAAACAAAAATATGATTTATATACATTCCATATGGTACCAGAGCGCCTGAAGAAAAGAATTATCATTTCGCTCTTTTATATCAAGTGGCTGGTGGACCTCTCACTGTGTGGATAAATGCAGACCATGTGTTTGTGCCGGAGCCCAAACCCTAACAACATAATTCATTTATTTATTTCTGCACAATCAAGGAGGCCAGCAAGGCTGACATGCCATGGCTATTTGAATGGAGAATGACGGGATGAACTGAGTCTTTTACCCTGGGAGATGGGCACTCTGGATGTGTTCATTTCCTTGTCAGCTGCTACCCCACAGAGCTGACTGGGCAGCCCCTCTCCCGTCCCCACAGTGGCCACTGCCTGTTGGACCAACGCAAGCAAGGAGAGAACAAACCAGCTCTATCCACACAGGCCAGGTCTGATTAGGCATCTCTAGGGCTTTGGGTTGAGGAGCCAGGCCTCTACTAAGAAGGCTTCAAAAGTACAAGACACTTGCAACTCCAGTTCTTGTCTGTAGTTGCTGTTAGCTTAGGTAGTCAAAGTGGTAAACGAGTGTGGTCAAACCTGCCTGATTTAGGCCTTTCTTATTGGGTGCTGGTGTCAATTAGCTGCAGATCTGGATTTGCATTCTCCTTCCCACTACACAGCCAGCTGAATTAGTAGTGGTCAAGGCGGATGATGATGGAGTCAAGGAAGTGGCCTTGGTTGTGGTCAGAAGAAGGCTCAAGAAACAGGAGCAGAGCAGGAGGATGCAGGTGCACTGTGCTCAGCCTGGGCATGTGTGAGTTGTGTCACCTAGAGCAGGAATTTTTCTAGGTCCTTATGTTTTGAACCCACCTAACTGGCAACATATAGTCGATAGATGGTTAATGTTACTCTACCAGAAGGATAAGTTGCATTGGAGCTCCTTCAATATGCATGGTAATCAATACTTTGATTTAAGTTTCTTTCTTTCTTCTGTGCTTATTACATAATAAGACCTCAGCTCAGCTGAAATCTGAGCTCAGACCCCACTTGCAAATAAGGACATTGCTTTCCTTTAAATGCTTTCTTTAACCCAGGCTGCTATTGTCCTGCGTGGATGAAACAGAATGCAGGCAGAATGTCAGCAGCCGGGAGGTCCAGGCGGCTGTGTTTAGAGACAGGCTCCCCTGGCCAGATGTGGCCGCGTGTCTCTCAAGACTCTTCTGTTCAGTGCGAGGAGCCCAGAGCCAGGATAAAGGACTGTCACCACAAGAACTCCTCTGGCTCTTTCATCCAAGCTGCAGTGGTTTCCTTCAGCAGGAGATTGCTCCCAGGACCAAGCACGTGGTCTGAGGAGCTGGGCTCTGCTTCCTCGTGTTGATGTGACATGGCCCTTGGCAGGGCCCCACCACAGATGGGGCCACTTGACATGCGTATGTTTTGATTTTGTGGTGCGTGCATGGTAACTGGAACTGGCTGTCAAGAAAATTAATAAAGTGAATGTGACACTGATTCTTCAGTGCTTTTACCAGCAGGGAGAACTTCTGCCCAGCTTTCCTCAGGACCCTGATGGGTCTCACCTCTAAAACCAATGACGTCCCCTCCAGCTTTGCTAATCCCATTGCCAAGTTCCTGTTTAGGAAGAGCCTGTGGGAAAGGCTGGACCCGGCCCTGGTGTAACTGAAAACACATTTCTCTCCCAGGGTTCTATTACTGCATTATTTCTGTCCAGGGCCAACTTCTCCATGTTTGGAAGTAGCTATCCAAATGTGGCCTTTTGATACCAAGGGGGTCCTTGTGTTGGAATCTGCTAAGGTGCACGATCTGCAAGTAATAAGCTTTCTCTTCATGTTTTCTTTTTCCTTTTAGACTAAGGGCAGGCTCATTCATGTATCCCTCATTCTATATCATCATCTTTGTATACTTACCCTCCAAGTCCCAGATCCTTGCCTCTTTTAGGTCACAGTGAACACCAGTATGATGTTTCCCTTGACGTATTTTACATATTATCTCCTGTTTCAGAGATCACAAAGCCCCTACTTACTTTTGATGGGGACAGATGGAGAAAGAAATCTGTAAGTGTAACAGAAATCACTTCCTTCACCAATGACCCCATCTCCTACAGTAGAGAATTCATCAGCCCTTCCATGGGGACAGGAAGGACTATTAGGATGGAACTAGATGGGAGCAGGCTTTGGCAGGACTTGATCCTTTGGGAATGCTTAGCATTTCTGGAAGCCAAAGGTAAAGTGTGAGCTTACCTTCCCTATTAGCCTGGATAGATAGTGTCTACTTGGTTCTGCAGAATATAACCTGTTCTACCTTTGCTCACAGAGGAAAGACAAGTGAGACTGTCACAGTGAAGGTGTCTCACAGGCAGAAGCACAGAACCAGCCAGCTAAGACCAAAAGAGAGGATGATAAAGGTTAATAAAGCAGAGAGGAATTACAAAAGAAGCCCTGCCAAGTGAACCTAAGAAATATAGGGAAAATATTTATTTGTACCCTCCACTAATGTTGCTCTCAGAGGTTCTAACTCTAGGATCCCAAGTCACTGCACCCCAAAACCTACTTCTCATGTTGACATGTTATCTCTGAGTTGATCTAAACATTTCAAAAATGGGTTTATATTTTTAACCTACCTCTCTAGAAGTAATGAATTCTTTAAGTTTAGTAACTACTCTTAAAGATATTTTCTTGCTGGCTCTTTATCCTTAATTTACTTCATTTAAACTTCAAAGAATGCCCTGTATTTTTTCTGATATGCTGGAATTGACAAATCCAAGCTAACTTTCTATCCGGTACCTGTAGGAAAGAGGCTAGGGTTGGCAGTCCAGGGGTCCTACAGCTCAGAGGCTTCTGTTCATGACAGAAAAGCACTTTGTGCTGTGGGGTCTTGTGTCCATCCTTGAGGAGAGCAGACAAAAGTCCTGGTCCCCATGTCTGAACCATATTATGAATAGGTCTGCAGCATCCTGTTTATTCACCACTCTCTGATCTCCTTCCATTGGTCTGTCAGGTTCCAGTGAGCGTCTCCCTACTGCCTACTGCAAAGACTGAGATAAAGATCTAATTTGGCCTGTCTGGCATTGCCCCACCCTTGAATAAGTGGCCACACTTTATTTCTACTTGGCCTCCTCACTTGGATGTAATTTAAGATCATTAATTTTCTTGTTCTTGTTTTGCAGTTTTACTGTGTATACGTCACTTTCTCTTCTGCGTATGGGGTTTCGAATTTGGTCTTGACCTGGCGTTTTTATGAATGGTGCTATTATTCCTACTAGGATGAGTCATCCTTAGACATAATAAATTGAGTGTGTGCGTGTGTGTAACTGTGAGAGTGATTTACTCTTAAAATTGTTTTTCCTTCTACTTAGAAACTTCCAATGAGTACATTTAGATAATAGGAATTTGTGGGTGAAAAGTTACTTAATATCAATCACAACAGCTTTTTTTATCACATTGTCCATTGTTGAGTGGAAAAGTGCTAGGAAACTTTGGTCTTTGTTATTTAGATTGTCTTTTGGCTGAAGTGGGCATGACTGGACACACAAACCATTCATTCATTATTGCTGTTACCATATTGAGATAAACCTTCCACAATACATAGTCCTAGCACTAATCGTAGCCAAGGGGATAATTTGATGCCTTCAATTTTGGTTTATGCACATATGTGTGTCTGTACATATGACTGTAGAAATAATCTGGCTTAGGAACTGAAAAATAAATTGAGAATCTTTAATAATTGCTAAAATATACTAAATCCCTTGTACTTAATGCTAAATGTCCATTATTTCACTTAATTCCCAGGATGTACCTGAGCAATCATGGTTCTGTTATTTTCTGCACCCTACAATGGCAGTTACCATGAATTAAAAACTGACCTGTGTGAGGACATATAGTTTGGAGTTGACAAATTAAAGTGTTTAAACCTAAGTGTTCCAGGTTTCTCCTTGACTATACTAAGAGAGAATAAATGAGAAGAGCAATCTTTATCAAGCACCATAATCCTAGCACAGTTCTTAGTTTTCTGCACTTGTGGAAGCTGTTGGTTCAATAGAGATTTCATGGGCACCACCTGTGTTGCAAACAGTGCACAGTCATCCCATCGTCCGTACAAGTGAGGAGTCATCAATAAGCTTCAGGAAGGTTCTGATCCGACTGGGATCAGAACATGATTGCACAGTCCCAGCTTATGGGTCTTACTCACCTTTCTCTCTTGGCCTGAAAGAGCAGAGGTCACTGTGGCCAGGTGTTTAGCTCAGCAGTTCAAGTGCTTGCCTGGGAAGTGCAAGGTCATGAGTTCGATCCCTGGTACCAACAAAACAAAACAAAACAAAAAACAAACATGGAGGAGGAGCAGAGGTCACTGCATTAAGACAGGCGAAGGGCTGGGGATATAGCTCAGTGGCACACATGCTTGCCTGACAAGCATATGGTCCTGAGTTTGATTCCCTACACACACACACACACACACACACACACACACACACACACAAGAACAACAACAACAACAACAACAACAACAAGAAACAGGTGATGGGTTAGTTTAGCTGGGCTGAGACAGATAAGGAATGAATTATGTCCCAAGAAGGGGTTGCTGTTACACACTGCTGTGTTTGGCAGGTGAAGTTAATTGAGCCTAAACTAATTGGAGTCTAAACCAAATGGATCTGAAGGGCTGAAGAGGTTTAGTAGGTGCTCCTGGGAAAAAGTGAGCAGATTAGCCTTCTCTAGAGAAATGGAACAAATACAGTGTGTGTGTGTGTGTGTGTGTGTGTGTGTGTGTGTGTGTGTGTGTGATGTACCACATACAGCATTTTGTTGAATGACAGACTGTATATACAACAGTGGTCCCATAAGATTATATTGCCTGGTGGTGTCATAGCCATCATGGTTTGTGTAAATATACATTATGATGATCATGCATAATGAATCACCTAGAGATGCATTTCCTGATACATGTCCCCTTTTTTAAGCTGTGTGTGTCTGTATATATCGCTTCTACATCTGTCTGTCTGTAATTGAGAGAGGGGGATAGTACTTACAAAGAACTGACTTTCGTTGTTTGGAGGCTAAATCACAAGCTCTGCAAACTGTAGACCATGGAGAGCTGATGGTGCAGCGTTGGTCTGAGTCTGAAGACCCAGAATCAGGACAGTTGATGGGGTATGATTCAGTCTAGATTGAAAGGCAGGAGATTTGCCGAGGTTCAGGACTGTCAGGCAGAGAGGGAAAACTTGCCTTCGTTCCTCCTGTCTGTTTCCTTCAGGCCACCGACGGGGTAGTTGAGGTCCACCCACACTGGCAGACAGTCTACTCAATCTACCAACTCTCATGTTAATCTCATCCAGAAACACCCTCACGGACACACCCAGAATAATGTTTAATCAAATATTTGAACACCCCCTGACTTGCTCCTGGGTTAACATACAGAACTGATATCACAGCAAGCAATTCGTGTTGTCTGGTGGTGTAAGCTCCATAGACCAGATGAAGGGAGGCAAATGCATGCAAGTCAAGAAGAAAGTGACTAAATTTATCAAGTTCTCTGGGACTTTGAAGGGCTTCTTACAAAGTAGGTATCCACTTTTCCATGTTTCCCATGAAGTCATATAGATGTTCTTGACTTCCTGGGGTGATGGTTTCCACATGGGAATCCACACCCCATACATGCACACCCTTGCGATACTCCTGGCTTTGTTTTCTTGGTGGTATTGTTTATTGTACTTTTTCCCCTGAGGCAATGGATGAGTGGGGAAGCCAGGGGTGACTCGCTGAAGTTTCAGTGCCTAGAACAACAAAAGACTCATAGTAGGTACTCAGTAAATATGCTCATAGTGGATAAATGAATGTATGCATTTGCTTCTGCCTAGTCCTGCCAGTGTGCGTTCCAGATGGCTGGGGTATGTGAGGGTGGGAAGTTAGGACCAGTAGGGACTTAAAATTTGGTATGATTTTGGTACTGAACATGTCTTTCTCTGCTACTGTTCTTAGTTCTTTTGCCAAATTAATGAGCTTTGACTTAATGTAAAAACTTGAAATACAAAGCTTTATAATCCTTGCCGAGCACCACATGGAGGTTGGTTAAATTTGGTTATAAACCATTTTGACTGCCAGAAAATCCAGTCAGTGTATTGCTTAAATTCACAAATCAAAATAAACACCCATGAATTGAAATGAATTTGCTGAAAACCTCAGTATCCCATTTGGTCCAACACCATTGCAACTTCTTTCTTCTTCCTTTGCAAATCTCTTTAGGTCAGAAGCTTTGGCTCAGACACTACCTTCTGCAGCACCTCTCTGCCCAGGGTCACTCACTCCCATGTGAAAGTAGAGCAACTTTCATGAAAACTATTCCAAACAGAGAAAAGTAAGCTATGAGCTATTAACAAGGGTTCTGTTCCCTGATGGCCCTGGTAATTTCTAGAACATTGAATTAAAGAGTTCTCAGACCTTTACAAATTCTCAAGGCAAACATTATTAGCAAAGAGAAGCCCATACAGCATGTTAGGAGGTTGCCAGAAAATGTCAATGGGACTTCTGAATACAATAAAAGAACTTGAGACTCTCTCTCCCCAACTTCTCCCCTGCTCATTCCCTCTCTCCCCCTAACATGATTAGAAAGTCATTTCATGTGTCTTATATGTTTGGTCAATCAAAGGCAAATGTACATGATTGATGGTGACAGGGAACACATTTAACTCATTATTCTTTACTTTGCAGCAAAATGATTTGTGTAAACTGTCTGTCTAGCATTAAAGGTAAAACAAACTTAGAAACCCCAAAATGTTTTATTTTCATTTAATATTTTCCTTTTGGTTTTATAGCTGTAATCACATATGGATTCTTTTATTTGGCTCTTGGCATGGGCTGAACAAAGAGGAAGGGAGTGTGGAAAGATTACATAACTCACACAGAGCCCTGGGCTCACTGATGATGGAGCTGTAAGAGCCACAATGGTCAGAACTTAATGTGACAAGCCAGGAGAAGCTGTGGCTCACCCTTGCCCTTATCAGCTGGCAGGGTATTGTCACTGATGTGAAAAAAGGAGCATCCTCTTGAGCAGGCCTTTGGATAAATATTAAACTGAGTTCTTTCAGAGATTATCAGCCTCTAATGAATTAGCTGCATTCCTCAGTACACCTGCGCATTGCAGGCTGTGCCCACCTGGCCTCCCTTGTCTTCCAGATTTTTAATTCAGGCTTTATCTACTATCAGTAATTATATAAACAAACAAAAATATCTAAAAGGAGTACAATCTCAGATTCTCAGATTATTGAATCTGTTGGTTATCAATAAAGTCACACCAAGAGGGAATATATGCCCAGAAGAATGATGAGCAGTTGAGAACTTTGAGGCCACTATTCTACACATCGAGGGGGTGCAAACCAAGCAACCACCATTGGCTGCAAACAGTGGACATTTTGTCAAGAACTTTACATTTATAGGAATACCCTAAGTTCGCATGGCACTTTTCCATTTATAAGATGCACACTTGTATTTCAATTATTTTTTATTTGATGAGATATTCAAACATTTGGTTCAATATCACATGGAAAACTTGCCAAATGTGAGGTAGTTAGTGCCTCTGACCTTCCTTAACTGTGGAGTAGGAAGAAGTGGGACCTATTCCCTACCCTTCTGGGAGGGAGAAACGAGAATTTGACAGCTTCTGGTTGCACAGCTAGCTGTTGAGAAGCAGTAGAACCAGGGCTGGCACTCCACTGACATGGGTTCAAAGCTCAGTGCTTTCCCCACCATTACACATAGCTTCTCATAGAGAAATGTCTCGACTGTGGAATACACACTGCTTGGTTTTACATTCGAATCAGTACCTTCTAAGAAATCACTCTGCAATAGTTAGAAATGTAGTATCTAAAGTTTTCTGCCAACCAGGCTAACCTATAAAACATCAATAGATTTTGAAGTTAGGAAACACATATTTCACCCATTGTCTCCATGGTGCTTACTCAGCAGTTCTCTCTAGAGCAGGGTGCCTTCTGGAATGGAAAGGTTTGCTGCTCAAGTCAAATGCTGTAATTGAGTAGAGAAGGGAGTTGACATATTTGCCTAGAGGTGTAAGAAAGCTGGAAAACTTAGTCTAAGCACCTGAAGGAAGAAGTGAATGGGTCAGAATGCAGTATGATTGACTTCCAGCTCAGGGAAGAAAAAGCAAGATCCAGGAGGCTTAAGTCACGTTGACCAAAGGAATAAAGGAAAATTTCTTGGAGAACAAGTATGGCTAGCCCTAATCCTCACAGGCTCCTTCCAGTTATAATGAAAGATTCAAATAACTCAAAAACAACTCGGATGCAGATGGCGAGGCTTGGGGTGATAAATCCTCAAGGTTAGCAGAGAATTCTGGTTTTACTTAACATTTCTTTCGTCATTTTCCATGATAGGAAAATGCTTAAAGCATGCTTTTCTCCTAACACCCAGAAATGATTATAATTGTCCAGATATCTTTTTTTCTGTCATTTTATATTTGAAATTAATATAATGGAAAGTTAGTTTTGTGTGCAAACAGATTTGTGCACTTGAACACATATAGGCAGAGTCATGTATCACACCACTGTCATTACAATCAGGATATAGAATGGTTTTAACCCCCCAATTTTCCACACTTAGTTTTACAGTCACAAAATGAGACTCTCCAAATTGGTCATCATGGATGCATTCTCTGGCACTACAGTTTTTTGTTTTCAAATTTGTCTTGTAAATGGTATCATGCACATGTAATCTTTTGAGATCTTTTTATTTTGTCACTCTGAATAATTCCTGGAGATCTTTTTAGGTTGTTGTATGTATGAATATTTCATCCCTTTCTGTTATCAAATACTATGCCACTGGCTATGCCAGAGTTTCATGATCCATTCATCCCTTGGACAGCATTTAAATGCTTCTAGTTTTAGGGAATTATGAAGAGAGTAGATAAAAACATTTCTGTAGAAGTGTGTGAAGCCATAAATTTTGTTCCCTAGAGTAAATGCTAGAAAGGGACTTCTGGTTTATAGAGTAAGTTTATGTTTAACCTCAAAAGAAACTGTTCAAGTGCTTTCTAGAAAGGCCACACCATTTATCATTCCCAGCAGTGCATGAGCTCCCATTATTCTGTATCCTTGTCAGCACTTGATATTGTGGTAATTTTTTTTTTTTTTTTTTGGCGACTTGTGGGTATGTCACAGTGACTTGTGTGTTAAAATTTTTTATTAGGACATGTTTCCAGCACATAATATTTGCAATCATTTTAGAGAGTAAGTACACGTACTTATCGTGATTCTTTTTCTTCCCCACTCCACTTCCTCCATATAACCTATTCTCATTTTTCTTATTAGTTGATATTTGTGGAGGGATATTTGTTAATTTCTTATACTATCTTTGTCTTGTTTTATCATGAAAGTAATACTGACTTCATAAAGTGAGCTGGGAAGTGTTTTCCCTTCTTTCTGTTTCCTGCAAGAGATTTTGTGTAGAATTAGTGTTATTTTTTATTTATTTATTTATTTATTTTTTGTTAAATGTTTGGTAGACTTCACCAGTCGTACTATCTGAGCCTGGATTTCTTTTTCCAAAGTTTTTAGAGACAGATTCATTTCTTTAGATAGTCACAGAATTGTTCAGGTTATGCATTTACTCTTTAATGAGTTGTGCCAGTTTGAAGTTTTTGAGGAATTAGTCAATTTCTATATATAAAGTCCTTTATCATAGTACATTATTTTCTTTTTGATATTTTATAGAGTCTGTAATGGTGACCTTTTTTATTCCTACTTTTGTAATTTGTGTCATCTCTCTTTTTCATCTGTCACGCTTACTAGATATAAATTTTGTGGATCTATTAAAATTTGATGTTGATTCACTGTTCTCTTTATTTTTATTTTCTTTCTGTTTGCTTTGGGTTTATTTTGTTTCTTTCTGAGCTTTTTAAAGACAAAACTAAGACTCCTCCCTTTTAATATAGACATTTCATACTGTGTAGTTGTGGCACTACTTTAGCAGCATGCCACAAATTTTGATTTATTATATTTTAATTTTCTTCAGTTAAAATTATTTTCCAATTTTACTTGAGACTTCTTTGATTTTATAATTTCCAAGTACAGTACTCAGAATGTTCCTCTTTTTGATTGTTGATTTGTAGTCTGATTTTATTACGCTTAAGTGAGAGCATCTTTTATGTAAGTTCAGTTCTACGAAATGTGTTAAATCACATTTGATGGCCTGGAATGTGATTTATCTTGTGAATATCTGAGCTTAAAAAGAACATGCACTCTGCTATTGTTGGGTAGAGTGTCTCATAAATGTAAATTACAGCCAGTTGGTTAATGGTGCTGTTCAGTTCTTCTTTACTTGTGCTAGGCAGCCTTCTACTACCATGATAAATTACCTAAGAAAAATAATTTTAAGGAGGTAAGATTTGTTTTGGCTCTGGTTTCAAAGGTTTCAGTCCATGGTCATTTGGCTCCATTACTTGGGGACTGTAGTAGGGGAGAACCTCATACAAGGGTACTTGCGGTGGAGCAAAGCTGATCACCTCATGGCAGCCCTGAAGAAGAGAATGGAAGGACCCAAAGACAAAGTGTTCTTATCAAAAGTGTGCTCCCACAGATATATTTTCTCCAAGTAGGCACATCTCCTGAAGTTTCTACTGCTTCCCAATAATCTAGTAAACTAGGAATCCATCAAAGGATACTCTGCTGGTGAGGTTAGAGGCCTCATGATGCTATCACCTTTCAGAAAGCTCTGTCTCTGGACACTGCTGCATGGGGAACCAAACCTTCAAATGTGATCTTTTGGAGGACATTTCAGATCCAAACCATAGCAGTGATCTTGCTGATTTTCTATCTACTGGTTTTACCTCTGCCTATGGTAGGAGTGCTGAAGACTCTAATTGTAGATTTGTCTATTTTAGTTCTATTAGGTTTTGTTTTGTTTATTTTGAAACTCTGTTGTTAAGTATACACAGGTTGAGTACTCCTTATCCAAAGTACTGGGGGTCAGAAGTGTTTCAGATTTCTGTTTTTTTTTTTCCAGGTTTTATAATATTTCTATGTGAATATCTTGGGATGAGACCCAAGAGTAACCATGAAATTCATTGGTTTAATAAACATTTTATACATATAATCTGAAGAAAATTTTATACAAGATTTTAAATAATTTTGCGCATGAAAGAAAGTTTCAGGGCAGAAATTTTTTGCTTATAGCAACATGTCCATTCCCAAATAGTCTCAAATTCTGTAGTATTTTTGATGTCAGATTTTCAGGTTGGAGATACTCGACCTATGTCTTGGTTACTTTTTACTTGTTGCAGAGACAAAATATCTGACGCCCAACATTAGGGAAGGAAAGGTTTGTTTCTTACAGTTTCTCAGGAGTTTCAGTCCATACTCAGTTGGCTCCAAGGCAATGTGGCGTGGTGGGGCCGCCATTCATAGCCACCAAAACCACAAGGCGTGCTGGTCAGAGAGAGAGACAGAAGAAAGAGAGGAAGACCTGCCTCATTTACACTGTATGTCAGCTCCACTCCTGGGTGGGTGCAGCACTCACATTGCCAATCCCCATGCCACACAACAAACTAATAACAAGCGCCAGACTCAGCCCCATCAAAGGTATATGAGGACTTGGGGGTACATAGTACTACCCAATACAACCTATAAACATTTTTTAGAGTCAATGCATTTTTATTTAAGGAATTTTGCATGTAATTCCTTCAGTGCCCACCGAGGTCACCCTAATGAGTTTCTTTGTCTTCAAATTAGGTTTTTGTTGTTGCTGTTGTTGTTGTTTTTTAAAAAAACAGATGCTTAATCCAGTTATCCTGTCACAATTTTTTTACTGGACTTTTTATCTCCACTTGAACTATGGACACACCAATTCTTGTCTAGGGTCTTATACTCAAATTTCTTCTAGCAATTTATTTCAGGATTGGTTAGAGTAGACTGATCAGTCTTGTTCTGACACCTTTTATGAACATGCATGAGTTCAAATCATATTTATTCCTGAGCTTTCACACTAAGGAATAGTACAGATCCCTGGGATATACCAGTATCTAAGGTTAAAAGAAAAATTGTTAGATCTTCCATACTTTTGCTGTCTGGCTTCTCACAGACCTAAGAAATAGGCCCATAAGCAAAGCAAAACCACAGAGTTACTGTGTGAGCTGTTTCCAGTGATGTGTAACTGTAGAAGCCCCATTGGGACCGACCTCAACACGACCTGTAGACAGTTTGATTACTGAGTTTTTTTGGTGAATTTAGTATTTTATTATCATACATTGTTCCTGTTTATCCTTGTTAATTTTCTTGGTTCTGAAGTCTACTTTGTCTTCTATTAACACAGCACTCAAGTTTTTTTGTTTTTGTTTTTTTTTGTGGTAGTTTTTTAGTGGAAAATAATTTTTTTGGGGGGGATTCTAGGGACCAAATCTAGGACCTCAAAACATGCTATTCAAGCATTCTACCACTGAGTTATACCTATAGGCCCTAAAAGTACCTTTTCCTATTGTCTTTTCCTATTCTTTTTGTTTGAACCAAACTATATCTTTAAATTTTAAGTGATGTCCTCAAAGACAGTTTATAGTTGATGGGGTTTTAAAAAAAATCTGTTCTGTGAATCTTTTTTAATTGATTGTGTTGGGCCATTTATTTATAAAGCAATTACTGGCATATTTAGATTTAGATCTAATATTTTAATTTGATTTGTTTGATTCCCCTTTTTAGTTTCCTCTTTAATTTCTTCTTTGGAGTTATTTGAACATTTTCAGTGCTCTATATATTGAGAGCACTTCTTCTATTTCTCTCTCTCTCTCTCTCTCTCTCTCTCTCTCTCTCTCTCTCTATATATATATATATATATATATATATATATATAGTCTTTTTTGAGACAGGGTCTCTCCATGTAGTTGAAGCTGGCCTTGAGCTCACTTTATAGCCCAGGCTGGTCTCGAACTTGCAGCTATCCTCCTGCCTCAGCTTCCCAAGTGCTGGTATTACAGGTGTGCCCCACCATGCCCAGTTTACTCTCTATATCATTTTTTAACTAGTTGCTGTAGAGATTGTAATGTACACATTTAACGTTCAAGGCTAGTTAGGATCAGTGATTTATCTTTTCAAATGTTCTGTAGAAACCTTTCCAATAGGGCCCTTGTCCATTTTCATTTTATATTGCAGTGGTGTTATGTATTACAGGAACATATATTGAAAACCCCGTCAGAAAATGTTGTAAGTTTTTGAGCACCAGACATTTTTAAGGAACTCAAGAGAAATACAGTATTTTATATTTATTCTAGTATTTATCATCTCTGTTCTATTCCTGTTGTTCCAGCTTTCTTTGGCTATCATTTCCATCTATTTGTATAACTTTCTCTAACAGTTAATTCCCTAAGAGCAGTTTTCTGACAGCAAATACTGTCTTCCTTCATTTGAGAATATCTTTATCTCAGCCTCATTCTTGACATTTTTGGTGGCCATAGAATTCTAGGTTGACAATTGTTTTCTTTCAGTACTTTAAAAATCTTCTACTTCCTTCCTGCCACCATTGTTTCTGGTGAGAAATCCATAGATATTTGAATTGTTGTTAACCTGATTATAGAGAGTTCTTCCTGGACCTCACTGTGGTCCAGGAAGTTGATTTTTATAATCCCATGGAAAAGTTATTGGAATTCTAGCAAGTTAGTTCCAATCTACTGCTTCCAGTGCAACTCATGATGAGAATAAAGACACCAAGGCATATTTATAGTTGTGGGGAGCCAAGGAGATCCTAAGTCCAGCTGGGATGATGGTTAACTGGAACAAAGGCCTCGAGCCAGGACCACACCTGAGTTTTATTAATTCTTGATTAGGGTAGTGGCTCAGGAATGGGTGACTGTGATAGTGGCAGAAAATATGCGAGCATGTGAGATGGGGTAGGCAGGAGGCCTCTGCCATATGCGGAGAGAAGGGTATGCAGAAAGAGTAATCTGCATAACACAATTTGAGGTAGTATTTAATATTTGGGGGTCAGTGCTATAGCTCTGATGTGTAATCTTTTATGCCCTGGGAAGTCATAGCCTCTTATCTTGAGCGTGATCCCAGGCAACAGTGTGGAGCCTGGCTCTCCTTCCAACTGGCTGACACATGCTCTTTGGGGCCTATGGGGGTGGGGAAACACTGCCCTGTCTCTTTGATTCAAAGACTGTACATCAGTACCTTGGCTAGACCCATTTACATTGCATAAAGCGAATCAAAGGAATAAGGAAAAATTCTAGCCAGCCCTGTATATATTGATACATGGAAATAAGACTAGGTTAAGCCAGACTGGAGACAATTGCTATTCTTTCAAGGAGAGTCATCCAGTTGGTCCTCCACACTTATCAGTAAGGGGTCATTTTCATCTGGTTCATTTCAAGATACATTCTTTGTCATTAGTTTCCTGTTGGCTGGTTATAGGGTATCTGGGCATCATCATTCCTCTGGTTTTTTCCTGTTGGAGTTCCTGTTGGAATTTCCTGTTGGATTCTTGAATTTTTTGGTCTTTAGGTGAAATTTAGAAAATTTCATTCATTGTTTTTTCAGATACTTTTCCTGCACCTTACTGTTTCTAGCCTCTGTTTAGTCCTGTAATACAAATGCCTTGTCTTTCTCTAATGTAGAACAGGACCAAAAGGCTCTATTTAATTTTCTTTTCAGTGCTGAGGATTGAACCCATGGTCTTCATTGGGTCTTCACATCCCCAGTCCTTTTTATTTTTGAGACAGGTTTTCACTAAATTACTAAATTGCCCAGACTGGGCCCAATTTGTAATCTCCTTGTCTCAGTCTCCCAGAGTTCTGAGATTACAGGATTGTGTCACCATACCTGGATCAATGTTTTGCAAATATTTTTTCCTGTTATTCAGACTGTATGATTTATATTGCTTTATATTTAAATTAACTGACTCTTCTATGCCATATTCATTGTGCTATTGAGCCTATCCTGTGAGTGTTTCCATTATTATATTTTTCAATTCCAGATCTCCTTTTGATTCTTTCTATCTTGTTTCTTTACTAAGGATTGTTGTTAACTCTTTATAAATAATGTTCTTCTTTAGTTATTGGAAAAATTTTTGTGAAAGCTGTATTAAAATCCTTGTAAGATAATTCCAATATCTATATCTACATATTGGCATGTGTGGATTGCCTTTTCCCACGAAAGCTGACATTTTCCTGATTATTCTTAACTATACATTGTACATTTTGATTATTGTTTTATGAAATTCTGAACCTTTTAAAAAATTTACAAGAATGTTGATGATTTTATTTTAGCGTGTAATTGACCTGTTTGATTTAGGTTGCAAATTCTTACTAGGATTCTATGAGTTGTGATTCTAATTTTAGTTGAGTATTTAAAGCGTTAGCAGTGCTCTTTGGATCTGATTCACGCCAAACTCAGGGTGGTGGCTTATATTGTAGATTGGTTCTCAAAGTCTGTGTCTTATGTGTAAAGGCCAGCTTTGACCATGCCCACTTTAAAGTGAGCCTGAGAGTTCATAGATATTTCTAAGGAGTTACTTTTCTAAGACCTCTTTCTCTTTGATCTCTCCAATACATTTATTTATTTATTTTTGTCTTTTTGAGGCAGGGTCTCACTAGGTAGTTCAGGCTGGCCCTGAACTCACTTTGTAGCCCAGGCAGGGCTTAAACTCGCAGCAGTCCTCCTGCCTCAGCCTCTCAAGTGCTGGGACTACAGGAATGCACCACTGTGCCAGACTTCTCCAGTACTTTTAGGTTACTTTGGTTTTTTTTGATTCTGTGACCGGGAAACTGCTGAAGTTTTAGTTACCCTTCTTGACTTATACCTGCAGCGGTTTCTGCATTTGAGGTCAAGTGGTAGAAGAGCAGAGAGAGATAACTGAAAGCATCTGGGCTTCATCCTCATCGTATTGGGATCTCAGATCCTCTGGAAGATTCTCCTGCCTCCTTTAATCTCTTTCTGGCTTGATTGCCATGACTGCAATTGCCAACATTGAATGGCCTTCGAAGTGGGGCACCAGAGTAGAATTAAAAAGAAAAGAAAAAGAAAAAAAGAAAAACTAGTGATTGCCTCCATTCTTTCTAAGTGTAGAAATTTTCTTTTCTGTTCCCTGAATCAAAAGGAGAGTTTCTCCTGGAGGTTTCTCTGGTATATTCTGGTGACTCTTCATTTCCAGGTTTAGAGCTGCCTTGAAGTCAGGGCAGATGATACCGGGGGAAAACAATGGTAAATGTACTATTGATTTGGTGGTACTTCCAATTCCAATCCTCTTCCTTAATCTCCCTACTTGTATTTATTTTGTAGAATCCTTGAGTAGCTGTTCCAAGCATTCTATCCACGTCTTCCAGTTGCGTGTGGCAGGAGAGACAAGGGTGGACTGCACTTGCTTCATTTTATAGAGAACGGGAAATCTAGATGTTTCTTTAGAAGCCTTATTCTGTGTTTGTCCTCCATGGTTGAACCAGAAAAGATACTGCTTCTACTACTACATCATCAGTACCACGTCCTTCTAGTATGTTCCATAATTGTTCTCTTTGGGGGCAAGCTGGAAGTAATCCAGCTCACTATCAGAGGCTGTGAATAACAAACTCTGGCAAGCGGCGATGTGGTAGCATCCAAGGCACCTCCTAGTAGAACAATGTCAGGTGTCTATTGCAATTTCATACTCATTTGGCTGATTTAGAGAAACTCTGGGACAGTGGTGAAATTGTGTTGAGATCAATTTAAACACCTATCTGCCATCTTGAAAAATGGTGTCCCATAAAACCTTTCAGCTGGGTATACTTTTTGTAGTTTTTACTATTGACTGCCACATGTATTTCATGGTAACGAGAGGGATGCAGTTCTGTTGGTTAGGATCTCAAGTTCAGAGGAATGCAGGTGTCTTTTCTTAAAGGCTGTAGTACATGTGCAATAGGGTCAGGGGAGTGGATTGAATTAATTAAATAAGTGAGAGATCTTGCTTCTTCCCTTTTTGCCATACTCTGTCAGTAGATAGGGTATCTTGGTCCACTGAGAAGTAACTTATATTTCCGTGCCCACAGATTCATCTTGGTGTGCAAAGGTTTTCTATTGTCAGTCTACCTGTCTTAGTTACTTTTCGTTCATTGCCGAGACAAAATACCTGACGCCCAAAATTAGGGAAGGAAAGGTTTATTCTTACAGTTTCTCGGGAGTTTCAGTCCATACTTAAGTTGGCTCCAAGATAGCGTGGCATGGCGGGGCTACAGTTCATGGCGGCTGCAAGCCACAAGACGCGCTGGCTAGAGAGAGAAAGAGACGGAAGCGGAAGCGAACAAGAGGAAGACCCGCCTTCCGTTACGCTGTATGTCAGCTCCACCCCTGGGCGGGCACAGCGCTTACATTGTCAATCAACAAACCAATAACAAACCAATAACTCAGCCCCATCAAAATTATACGAGGACTTGGGGGGACATAGCACACCCCATACACTATCTATACAAATCTGTGTTTATTCCTAGCCTCCATATTTATAGCATTGACTTCTAGGCCAATAGTTTCCATCAGTTTCTTCTTTTTCTAGACAAAATAGGTATAATTTCTTAAAGTGTTTTTGTTGCTTTCTTGTTTTGGCTAAAGTTGGGCCATAAGAAGGCCATTTCCTACACTGGGTGGGTGTTTTTTTTCTCTTCTTGAATAGACTAGTGAGAAAAGTGGAATATTTGGTACCTTGAGCGGGATTAGTTATTTCAGTCTGATTGTGATAAAACTTGATCATCCACATAGCTCAATTTGTGCTTCCCTAGCCACATATTCTTGGGGACCATGCTGTTCTACAAATTCGCTACCATGGGCCTTACCCTTCCTGCTCATCCCTGCCTGTGAAGTGTGAGGGACGTAGTGGTGTGCTGTGATTAGAAGGATGGGTGGGGAGGATTGTAAGACTCTGATTTAGGACATGACTTGCTATAAGATCTCGGGCAAGTTACTCTTCTGTGAGCATTACCTCCTGTGAAAAATGGAAAAGCTCAAGAAATTATTGGTAATTTTACCAGTATACAAAAGCATCTAACCCTTGATCTATAAATTCTTCCTTTCTTCCTTCTTAGGACTGGGGAATAGATACTGTTTGGGTTTGTATCTGTGGTGAGACTTGATTCTGGGTTAGGATTGTGTCATTAATGGGAGAAGACAGAGGAATAGGCTTCATATAAAAGTATCCTCCAAGGTGACATAAAAACATGCCTACTTATAGTGCTTACATTTTGTGGATGACTTATGTTAGGGGAGGTTCCTGGAACTCTTTGTAGTAAGATACAGAGTCAGCAGGATTTCCTGACTGATCACGTTAGCCAGGGCAGCAGTATTGTTCATCAGCTTAAATGACATGCCTCCCCAACCCCCTCAGCCTGTCAACCCCAACCCATCTCGGCCTTTCTGTCAACTCACCTTCAAGACCAGGTGATTTTATCTGCACAGATAGGTGAGAACTAGGTATATCTGTCTGCCTTTTCTCCAGGCCTCTGTAACAGAGTCCATTGGGTAGGTGGTGCAGGTACTCAGGGACCTACAGCAGAGCAAATGGTAGTGCTAAATTCTTCCTAGAAGTGCAACACACAGGAGGAAAATATGCTTCCCAGAACTCTTCACAGGAAGCAAAAAGTTTGTGGTTAGGAGAATACTTTGGCAAGCTATTTGGATGGGAAGGATGAGACACCTTTCCCCAAGACAGGTGTTTAGATAACAATAGACACTTCCCATCGAGCTTTCTAAAAGGCTTGGGTTTACTTGTCTACAAACTGCTTCTTCAGCTGGGGGAGTATGTAAAATTGGGACCAGAACTGATTTATAGGGGCAGTAAGAATCAAGAGCTCCAACTAGGCATCTTTACTGTCTTATCACCCCACCTAATGCTCAGCCTCTCCTCCAGATACAAGTTGAACAAATATTTTTAAAATTATTTCAAACAAGTACCAGTTTACTATCTTGACCATCCTATTGATCTAGACTATATTAGGTATCAATTCAAGCTTTGCTTGAGCAGTGAGGCTAGTAGTAAGAGTTAAGGCCATGTGATAGGAAGAAGAGGAGAGGTAAGGATGAAGTGTAGGCAGCACCAGTTGAAGAATGTGGGCAAGCAACGAGACCAGGATCCAGCAGGAGATAATTCATTCTGGCCATCAGGTCTTGCTAGCTCAAGGCTGTTTTCAGAAAGCAAGACTGCCCGATCCTGTACCAGCTTCACAGTGTTGCCCATGTCTGACTCATTTGCTATTTGGGAATGCCATCATGTCCCCCAAGTGTCCAGATGCTCTCTTATCATTGCATATATTTAGGGTTAACTTCCTGACCATTAGGAAAGTCTATAGTAGGTAGTGAGGTCTTCCATAGAATACCACTGTCTTTCGGGGAAAACTCAAACTGCTGAGTATTTCTCCTCAGTCCAGAGGACCACTTGGTAGAGTGATGGTCCAGCATTTTCTAGCCGCAGTTAAGCAATAGGAGGCTATGGATCACAGGTCTTATATCTGATTGGCTTGATTTCATCTGTTCCTTTGTTCAAACAGTGGAGATATTTTCATCATCACCACCACCACCATCAACATCATCACTAGCACTCATTACTCACAATAACAACTGACATTTATAAAGCATCTGCAGGATGCTCACCCAATAAATGCCATTTTTCAGTATGATAATATCATGTGTGCCTGACACAGATGCATTCTACAAATGTTAGCTTTTTCCCAGGCTCTTTGCTTAACACATTGCCTGTATCACCTCATGTTAGCCGTCTTCCTAGAGGTAGGTACTACTGTTGGGCTCATTTTGCAGGTAAAGGGAATAAAGCTTAGACAGCCTGTGCAGCAGTTTGACTTACGGACAGAGAATGTGGCTGAGATTTGAATCCAGAGCCTGATTATGGTTAGATACTTCCCTACCCTGCTATTGTATTCAGCGAATCCCCAGGACCATGCTGCTCCCCAAAGGAAAGCTGTGAAGCCCAGCTAAATACCTCCATAATTTATACACTGCCCACTTGCAATCTCTGAACCAAATGTCTTTTCAGTGAGGCCAAAAAACCCACTCTAGGAAGCAGCAGAAGAGGATTTCTGAAGTCATTTCTAATTTCCTGTGAAAATATTCTCTAACTGGCAAGAGATTGTCCAGATAACAATGAATACACGATAAACCGGGTGCCTCTGCCTTTGATACCTGGCTCACAAATAACCCATTTGGCTTCCCAATCACCCTGATACCTGAAACTAGCAGAATTTATGCTTGAGGCTGGAATGGCTCTGTTCAGCCAGAAAGCAAAAGTTTATGACTGAACCCTTTGCTCTGAAATGAAATCTAGTCTCTTTGGCTCGACTTTATTAGGCCATATTGTACAGCGATAGGAGACATAAGTATCCAGAATTTGCTGTCACTAAAACAGGACCTGGTTGGCGAGAGTTTTTGTCCTCATGCTCAATACTGTGTCCCAAAATGGGGAAGTTGAATAGAAATTAGGGATGCAAATCAAGACCATTTTCTGAAACTTTATTTTTAATTGAATTAAATATAGGCATGCTACATTGCTACTGAATCTATGTAGCACATATTCAAATGGAGATTAAACTATTATTGGGGTCGTTGAATCAATGAAGAGAGACTAAGTAGATAAATCCAGACCCCTGGAATATTGTTTAGACTAATTACCACAACAACCCAAACACTTGGATGCCTATCTTGTGTGTAATTATCTACAAGCTTTCTCTGTAACTGATGCCAGTATTTAGCAATACTTCATGGAAGTATTCCTTTTCTTTGTAACTCAGATCCTTTAGGCACTGTGGACTCTCCTTAGCCTGTGGTCTTGAAATTCATAATGGAGAAGCCTATCTACTGCTCTTCTGTGTCTATAGGAATTGCTTCTTGCTGATCAGTGTGTTGTGTATGCAATAGTATCGACACTGACTGGGAACTTGTTTTCAGGATCTTAGGCCCCATCCCTGAATTACTGCATCAGAAATTGCATTGTATGAAGTTCCCTTGGGTGATACATATGTACATCAAAATATAGGTTGCAGTAGATTCAGAGAACTTTGAAGTGACTTCAGATATATCCACTTAGGAAAGATCAGCATCCATTACCAGTATTGGACGTGGTGGAAGTCTTACTAACTTATCTATACTGAAGATTCTATAAGAGTTTGACAATTCTATGTCATTTGCATCATTAAAAGCAGGTATATAATTCCTACATCAATTCACATGTTCTTTTCTTTCTAACTCCTTTGACCCTCTCCCAGGTTTTAAAAACATGATCAACAGTTGTTTTTGGATTCAATTTTAGAATTTTGAAGTTGTAAAATTGCCAAGTATAGTCTTTGCTGGGCTTAGTTCATTTCCTAGTGAATTGTTGTTTGACTTGACATTGGAATCCAAAAAGTGAACACAAGAAGACAGAGGGGCTTCGTCTCATAGGGAAGACAATAGAGATAGAGAAAAGAGAGGCTCCTTTCCAAAGTAGTGTAAGGAGGACTTCTGGCAGGGAGAAGGGTTCTAGTTAGATTGGTAGTGAAACACCACGTCCCCAGAGTTCTTTCTTTTAGACTCAAGTCCCCAAGTTATTGGATTTAAAATTTAGAAAACCATAAGGACTTGCTAAGCAGCCCAAGATGTTCTGTGATGACATTTCCCAGAAAATATTGCTCATAGTAAGAAGTTTTCTGGGAAGTTTAAAAATGACCTAATTATACATACTCCTGTTAAATCCTGAGAGTGCTGAATTTTTCAGCATTCACAGGCAAAAATTGGCTCATTTTATGCTCCAACACTAAGTGCTATGAAGTTATTCATGCTCACTTATGATTAGAAACCTGGAAAACTTGTGCTTGTTTCTTTGTGTCACATTCTCCAATTTTCTGTTGCTTAGTTCAACTCAGCAAATATGAATTGAGTGTGTCTTATTTGCAAGGACTTGTGCTGCTTGTTCTAGAAGAGTTGGGAAAGAGCCCTTCCTTAAAGGAGCTTGCAGCCTGATGAGAGTGTGACCCATTGGGCTCGGAGGCTTTCCATCACTGTGACAAACTACCCGGCAAAAACACCTTAAAGAGTTTTTCTCATGGTTTTTAAAGTTTCAATCAGTGATAGCTACTCACCTCATGTCAGCCAGGAAGCAGAGAGTGAAAGACAGAGCTAGAGAGAAAGGGATCAGGGAGAAGATATCATCCCCAAGATCATGTCCTCCCGACCCATCCCTTCAACTAGACCCCATCTCCTAAGTTTCCATTAACTCCCAACAATGCCATCTAATTATGATCTCAATGGCGGATTCATTGACAGATGCTGTGAGAGTCCTCCTGATCCTCACCTTCTAAAAGCCCTACCTCTGAACATGTGAGAGTTTTATGGATCTAAAGCATAACACTCATGCTCTGATTTGTTCTTTACTGTTGTTATTGTCAGATGTCCAAAGAATCGAGTGTTTTGATGGTAGCTAATACTAACGAGCACATCCTGAGCACTTCTTATGTGCCAGATTCTCTCCTGAGCACCTTTTAGTGATCATCTCATTTGGTCCTCAGCCTGTTGAGGGTGTGTACCATTAATATTTCCGTTAAAGCAGGGTAGAGCATAGCACATTGAAGGGAGGAGAGACGGCCACATGGATATGGTGCCGTGTGATTCGAACTTTACAGGAGAGGTTGGATTTTGATGACTGAAAATGACCATAGAGAGATGTATATGGGACAATAGGTCCAGGGAAACAAAGATACCTGCATAAGAAACCAGGGAGAAGAAGTTTTTAGATTAGTATTAACCATATCCATGAAATAAAGAATTCTGTGAGTAATCCTACATATTCCCCTTGAAGATTTACAATTTATCTTAGCATATTAAATATTTTAAGGAACGTTGCCCTGAGAAATAAAATAAGATGAAGCTAAACTAAAAGCTCAGTTTGCTTGTTAAATCCAGTGATCTCCAAATCTATTTCATTATTCACAATCACTACTGAACTATGTGCTCTACACTGTTGCAGGTGATGGAGATTCAGATAATAATCTCTGTCGCCAGAATAACCTACCTTCTAATGGAGGGCAGCACAGAATCTCCTCCTCATTCTCTTTTGTTCCAGGTAACACCTAAAGAGTTCTATGAAGCTTGCCTTGTGAAATCTTAGTTGAAAATAATCATACCTTTTTGAATCTTAGGGGAAATTGTGTAAACTAAAGTTTGTAAGATAGATGTGGTGCATGGTCTGTGCATGGGTGCCATGAGTTCTTTATTACTGATCCAAGAGGAGACACATGCAGAAAATGAGAATATATGTTTAGAAACTTATATAGGAATTTGATGGATGAATTTTATATAATTTGGATCAAATGATACAAAATTTAGACTTATACTTTGTGTGCCTTGTCTTCTCAAAAATGAGGTACTCTCATTTTTTTGTAATTCACTTTCATTAGATTTTGCAAAAGTTTGGATCTGCAAAATCATGGATTTTGGAAATAAAATGAAAATCCTGGTTCCCCCCTCAAATGGATTGGGAAGGGCTGTCCTGGAAGCCCCAGACGCCAGACCAGACTGACTTGGGGATGGCTGGGGTAGGCACCTGCTGACAGCAGTCACTTCCTGCCCACTCTACTCAGACTGGGAAGATGCTGTATTTTGTATTGAGTGATATTTTAAGAAGCTTATTATTTGAAGCACAAGTGAAAATGTTCTTAGCTATTAGGAAGATTGCAAAACCAAATTCCTATCTGGGCAGTAGTGAATAGGCTAATCTTTTAAAAAGTTTGACATGGCTAAAGCAGAAGTGCCTTTTAGGTTGGAGAGAAAAACAAAAGGGTAGGGAAAAAAACCCCTATGTATTGAAAAAAGCATCAAGTTCCTGCCACATAGATAATGCTATCTTCAATAATTTCTCAGTAGTTATTCTTTTTTAAAGTTGTCATGTCACTCTTTCTGCCAACCTTCCTTTACCATTAGCTCTGCTGGCATTTCTTGTCTGTCTCTGGAAATAATCTGGGTTGGAATAATGTAGTGGGGGAAAATATCACATATTCTAATGCGTTTCCTGTGGTCTGTTCAAATTTCTAGCTGAACACCTTATGTGGGCTGGGCTTTTTTTTCATAATGGCTGATGGAAGAAATCTCATTTGACAGTCTGCAGCCCACTTGTCTGGGAGTAAGAGATTTGGCTCAAGTCCACCCTCAAATTAATCTTTGGAGTTGTTTATTTATTCATTCAGTGCTGAAGCAACCAATTATCTGGCATTCCATCAAATCTCAAATAATTTGTTTTAATTCACATTGTTCTGAAGCCTTTGGAAAAATCTGAGATCCTTTCATCCTATTTGCACATTGTGGAAAATAGGACCTGAAATAGGCCATAATTATGGAATGCCAAATTGTTATGGAGTCCCTGAAATCCAATGCACCTCTCAAAAAGGCTGCTGACCTGAGTCTATGTCCAAGAAGTACAGCATTGTTGTGCATTTTGGCACAGTGAAGAGGTACATTCTGGAAACGTACAAGGCACCATTCTCCTCTGCTTTCACCCTCTGGTTTTCATTTTATCACCTGTTCACTCTGCCCTAGAAAGCTGGCTAGGGTGCCATTCTCTGTGAAGCCACCCTTGAGACCTCAGTGAGCAAGATTCGCATACAGTATTTTGTTTTTTTAATTCTGTGTGTTGCTTTTAAGATTTGTAATTGTACTGAAGAATATGGAGCCTAAGAATTCACAAAGAAGGAGATAAATATATGCCCTTTGATCAAAACTGTGGCCAGTTCATTGGCACTGGAACATGGAGGGAATCTGAGAAAGTCAACGATGAGGTCCTCTTAGTACTCTGTTGTCTTTAATATTGCTCATTCTAGCAAAAAATGAGAAGATACAAGACTCAATCTAACTTTCCCCAGTAATAGAGCATGATGTGGAGGAATGACTATAAGTGACCTCCACTCATTTTAGTAATAAGCCCACACACTTGTCAGCCCACACATAAATTCTGATTGCATGTTTATTACAGTCAAGGGCATGACACATTCTGTATGTACTTACTATTTTGGAGGCAGAATAAATATGTTTTTATGAGAACTAAGATAATGTTGGTCATTTCCTGTCACTGCATTCTGTTTTGGACTGCCATATTATAACCAACAGTGATGATGTATTGTGTAATTCTTATGTGCAATTATTCATTCATATATGGCTAATTAATTCTTATTAAACACTTCTATGATTTCAGCACATCCTTTCAAGGAAGACTATTCACTGAGAATTCAGATAGATAAAGAAAAAACAGTTAATGTAATGAACACTTGCTGATGAGCTAACCTCTACTGCCAGTTTTGGGCAGTGTTAGTGTGTAGATATTACGATTCATCTCTTGTTATTGCAGTCATTAACACAATGATCATTGGTTTTTATAATTTGCTTTTAGTTCTTTATTTTTTATGTGCATAATATAGCATATATTTAGATTAAAAGAGTGCACTTGTTTTCAATTAAATAAAGATTCATATATGACCATCTTCAGAATTAGTTGTATGACTCCAGAGATAGGGATGGATTTGGCAAAAATTGTTTTGGTCATCGTCAACACAGTTATTGAGATTCTATACTGAAAATAGGTATCACAGTGGCTGTAACAGACCCCAGCCAGGAGAGCTGAATTTTTCACATTCACCAGGCTGTTAGCATTAGGGAAACACACTTTCACTCTAATCAGAGGAAGCATAAAAAATAAAAGGTGTCATTACCAAGCCACCATTAGTAACGTATGCAGACACTGGGATCAGGAAGGTGTGACTTTCCACAGAGCCAACTCTACCGTTTCCAGTTGGAGGGGACATTTGATGGTGGAGCCGTCTGCCCGTGGATTGGTGTGAAGCCATTTGCTTGGGAGGTTGAACTAGACTGCTTGAAAAATTAGATAATGAAAGGTAGATAAATAAAACCAAGAGAGGTGTAGACAAGCTAGTCCAGTGGCTGAATTCCCTTTTCTCACTGATGATTCTGTGTGTACTTGATGAATAAGGGCCCACAGCACATCACCTGCTCATCCTTGCTAGGTGCTGTCCTAAAACAGCTGGGGTTTGATGTGGCAGCCAGAGGATAAATTGCTGCCTCAGGAAAAGCTTTGCCTTTGACTGATTGCTGATTGGCTGGCAAATTCATTTTGGCACCTTTCCCCAAGTCATTTTGGTTCCATTCCTTCATTTTTTTTTTTTTCTGCTGGGAAGTGTGTCTTCATATTACAGTTAAAAATACATTGACAATGCAAATGTGGGGAACAGCATGTACTATTTTTGGCAAGAGGTTGTAGGCTGGGCTGGTTCCCTTTTATGTAACAGAAATGATGCTTTTTGTGCTGAGAAGAGGTATGGACCATTCTGAACTCAGGACATAGTAGCCCTCAATGCCTTCTCAGGCATGGGCTCTGTGGTTTGAGCTTTTGAGTCCTGGATGGGCTTCTGGTCTGGTATTTCCCCCACAGGAACGTGTGCACAGCAAACCCTCCCTATCCTTTGCTGCAGCCTCCCATGACATCTATCTTGTGCTGTCCAGGAGGAGGTATTGTAGTGGGTTATTGTGAGGATGAATTTTAGCCCCTGTTTGTACCACTGGGTTTGTGATCTTTGACATGTTATTTAACCTCTCTGTGCCTCGGTGTTACCGTCTGTAAAGGGGAATCATGGTAACTTCCTTCACCTGCTTTAGATTCCTTTGTTCACTGTTGTTTTCTTGATGCTAAGCAAATATATAATATATTTCAATATGATATATATTACTTCCCCCAAACTAGTATGTATCATAAGCATGGACTAATGAAAAATTAAGCGTGTTTTACATAAACTTTTCCTCCTCTAAGAATGCAGTGACAGAGGTGACAGGAATGGATATTTTTGATTTTGCTCTTTTCAGAGTGGTCAAAGATACCATGCTTGAGACTTCAAAAGATAAATCTTGACAGAAGGTGCTAATTTAAGCCCTTGTGTATGTATGAAGATTAAAGTTCCATTGCCTGAGTTGGGGAATGCATTACAGTGTCATAAGTTGTTCTTTCTGATTTTCCTGATGGGACTGAGCTATTCTGTTTTGTTCCAACACAATCTGTCATTGTTACCTATAAGGATTAAGTGGTTTCAGTATTAACTGTAATCGAATTTTTCTGCTCCTATGTTACACGTATGGGTTTAATGAAGTTTTAATTGTGATAAGATACATACAACATTGCACAAACTACCTTGCCATTTTTAAGTGTTTAGTCTTGTGTTATTATGTACAGCCACACGATTGTGTGACTGTTGCCAGTATGCATCCCTATCCTTTTATCTTGCAAAGCTGACATCTGTATAAGTTAAACCATGACTTCCTACCCCTTCTCCCCCAGCCTTCGCAGCTACCCTTCTATTTTCTTCTTCTATGAATCTGACCACTCTAGGTACCACAAATGAGTGGAATCATAAAATATTTATGATCCTTTTCTGATTCCATTATTTCCCTGTGCAGGATGGTTTCAGAGTTTATCCATGTTTTAGCATGTGTCAGACTTTTCTTCCTTCTTAAGGCTGAATAATATTCTATTGTATATATGAACTGCATCTTGCTTATGTGTTCATCCTTTCCTGGACTCAAGTTTCTTCTACCTCTTGACTATTATGAGTAATGCTACTACAGGCATGGGCATGCTGGTAAACTCTCAGAGGCCCTGCTTTCTGTTGGTTGTACATCACGCAGTATAATCGCTGATCATATCGTAATTCTATTTTAAATTTTTTGAGGAACCACTATTTGCCATAGCAAGTCCATTTTACCTTCTAACCAACTACACCTGAAAAGGTACCGGCATAACTCAATTCATAGTTTTCTAATTTGTGTGTCTATGTGAATCACCTTCATCAGAAAGCTCCAAAATATGCTGGCTGTGCATATGAAGGTGTATTAAAGGTGTGGAAATTTAACGAGGGAGTTATGACTGTGGGTTTAAACTCCTCAACATTTGTACTGAAGATTTAATGTTGCTAGATCTAGCAGTATAGATACCAGCAAAGCATCTCTATATGGATGTGGGAGAGGCATTGTGCTTTACAGAATGTTCTGCACATTTTTTCCCCAGTTACTTGACTTTCAGTCTTCAGGCATTTCAGTTTAGCCACACACGCAAAGTTGCAAAAAAGAGATGTGGAAAAATCAGTAAAAGTCAGATATATCTAGACAGATACATCTTAGCTAGATATATCTACTGCTTTTTCCAGCAAAGAGGAAAATATGGGAAAATAAATACCAGTTTAAAAGAAGATTTAATCAGCAACTAGAACAAGTCCTAAAATACAGAACATGCTCAATAAGTATTGGTTAAGTGACTGAATCAGTGGAACAATTCCTGCTAAATTTAAAATGAACTTGAATAATATTGTCATCCAACAATGAATTTGTTTCTACTTATTTAGAAAATTAGCGATTTACCTACACTAAAATTGGGTTAAAAGAGTAACTCCATTAGGATGTAGAGGCATGAAAACATTGAGAGTAATTTTTTAAAAAAACATATTAAACCCATATTAGCTGAAAAATATCACTAACAATCAAGAACAAGGTGAAAGCAACCAGGCATGTGAGTACACTTGTAATCCCAGTACTTGGGAGACTGAGGAAGAAGAAAGATCATGAGCTGGAAGCTGAAACACACTGGGATGCCAATCACAAAACAAAGAAAAAGAAAAGATAAAGGTTTGTATTTTCATTATTTTTGAAGATCAGTTGTAATATTTAAATCAGAACATAAACAACACATAATGCAATGTCTCTTGCAAAGGAATAGATTGAATGCTTGTACTTTAGGAATAATATTTGCCCATAAAGCTCTACTATGAGGATCTATAATTAACAGTACTTCAGATAATATTCTATTTGCCAAAAAAGTTATATTTGTTGATGAATTATGATGATATTCCCAATTATTTTTTATTTTAAAATTTTTATTAAGGCACACTAAACTTACTTAAAATTAGTTAAAATCAGTGAATATCTTTTATTTGAAGAAAATTATTGAGATCTTAGATTTGTAGAAATTAAAAACTTCATGCTTAGCTGAATGTATTGCAGTTAATTTTAAAAATCATACCATTTAGCAATAGGAATGGTTGAGTGACTACTTTTTTAAAGACCCTACTCTAGGGAAGACTAATTTGGAGACAAATAGCCCATACCCAACAGCACAGCATAGCTGATGCCTAAGGTGTGGGAGTGGGGTAGAAGCAGCTTAATCTAATGAGGTAAATCTTCATCAGCTAATCAGCCCAACTGAGCACAAAGCAGAAAAATAGCGTGGAGGCACACAGCATGCAGTGTATTTCTAATTTTTTTCCTCTACCTGGATTTTGCACA